>PVJX010037721.1:0-16775 GCA_004027295.1 Dolichotis patagonum
AGGTGATACCTGGAGATGAGCCAGTTCTTATTCCTAGCTTTGAGTATGCTTCGGGTCATCACAAATGAGTGGTAATGTTTATCCCTTTGTTGGTAGGACTAGGAATCTCAGGCGCATTAGCTACAGGAGGAGCAGGGATGGGAATTGCCTTACATACTCAGACAAAATTATCTAACCAGATAATACATGATATTGAGGCTTTATCTAGCACAATCCAAGATGTCCAAGACCAATTAGACTCCCTTGCCAAGGTGGTCCTCCAAAACAGAAGAGGACTAAATCTTCTTATAGCCGAGCAAGGGGAATCTGCTTAGCTCTACAAGAGCACTGTTGCTTCTATGCAAACAAGTCTGGCATTGTTCGTGATAAGGTTAAAAACCTCCAAGAAGATTTATAAAAATGTACAAAAGAGCTCTTTAACAGTCCCTGGTGTAGTGCTTGGCATGGTATTTTACCTTATCTCTTCCCCTTACTCGGGCCCCTGCTCGTATTGCTGATCATGATTACAATAGGACCCTGTTTGGTTAGAAGATTATTAGCTTTTACTAGAGAACAGCTATAAGCCACTAGGTTAATGATACTTCGATGTCAAGGATATGAAATGTTACTCAGACCCCAAACTCATTAAGGCCAAGGATTTGGCCTAGTCACAACATCAGAGGGGAATGTTATATCCTAAATTAATGTTATATCCTAAATTAATCAAAGCATCACCATGTCTGTTCTGTAGTGCATCTTACTAACTAAATTGCTATTTTAAACATCTGTGTTCCTGGAGATATGTAGTAAATTCCTGTTCCCACATTGTTTATGTAAAAAATGACTACCCCAGGGATATGAGATAAGCTGACCTCAAAACTGTGCAACCCTATTTCAAAGTATGCTACTTTGAAATAAGGCAAGGCTAATGGAAATGACAAAAAACACTCGGTGTTCTTTAAGATAGGGGGAGGAACATTCCCTGTGATTTGGGGTTTGTGGTTTTGAGCTTTAAATATGTCACTTGTAGACTGTTTGATACTCAGTCTTGGATTGATCCTGATGAGACTGGGTCACCAGGCCTGGAATAAAGTCTTTGTTCCCAAATTCTCTTGCTTCCTTGATTTCATTCCGGGGTCCAAGCTATCTCACTTACAAGAAATCAAAGATGCTATGGTTCAATCAACCCATTACCATGTTACTTATGCACAAATATGGGTGGGACACACTTTAGAACAATTGGCAGTTATCACCCTGGGATCTACACCTACCCCAGGAAATGTAACATGTTTATGGAAGCCAAGGTTACCTATCTGCTCTGTAATTAGTCCCTTACAGATTCATGAAGAGGCTGTTTTGCCTTGGGATGCTTGTCAGGCCAGGGCAGGAATTAAAGGAAAAATAGGACAATATGAGTTTATTGATTGGATCCCATGGAGAATACTTGTTGGGAGGATAAAAATTACAGACCCATGGCAAGCTCTAAGTTGGACATATTCAGACAATGTTACTAAACAATCTCTACCTGTGCAATGTGTAAACTGGACTGGTTTAGAGCTTAGTACCCCCATGCTTCGCTTAATCTATGGTACGCAAGTAGGACCCATATAACAGTCTTTCTGGAAGTTGGCTCTAACTTTTATCAATGGGAGCATATGGACTGGTAGGGATTTTAAATCATGTAATAAAGAAATTTATAAATTAAAACATTATAAGACTGTCCAACCATCTATTTGCATTTAAATCCTTATGTATTTTTATATGGTACTGAATCTTGGAAAGTAAATTTTTTCAAGTGCTCAAATTCTACCTTGAGCCACTGTGTAATACCAGGAGCTGTTCATGGACTGACATTATTGATAATGGCTCACATGCCAGGAGTTTGGATTCCCATAAATCTCAACGAAGCATAGTCCTTTTCTCCGGCATCACATTTGCTACATACAATAGTAAATCATCTGACACACGGGACAAAAAGGATGCTTGGTGTAATTATTGCAGGAATTGTCTCTCTGGTTCTCCTGGTTTCCAGTGTCTGGTTTCTTCGGTGGCCATTACACAGTACAGACAGCACATTGTGTAGATAACTGGACAAAAACGGCTGATAAAGTATGGAAAATACAATGTAATATAGATGCCAAATTACAGACACAGCTTAACATTCTAGAAACTTCTGTATTGTGGATGGGAGATGAAATAAGAGAGTTTACAACTATTACAAGGATTAAAATGCCATTACAAGGCCACTCATTTCTGCATAACTCCCTTGCCTTATAACAAATCTATGCATCCTTGGGAGGATATAAAGAAACATATACAAGGAGCTATCCATCAAAATGTTACTATGGATATCGATGCACTCCAGAAGGAGGTGTTATCAATGTCCCAAAAAACCCCCAAAAGTTGACAAGCAAATTCAAGATTGGAACAAATTTTCTGATGCTTTAGATCAATTAAATACATTCAACTATCTGAAAGTACACTTCTGGCTTTATGTTGGTATACTTGGAGTAATCTGTGTGTTTCTTCTGATTCTATTCATAGTCTGTCAAAGAAGAGCCAAGATAGGCTGACTCCTAGACAACATTCAACCATGCCTTACCCTGATCCAGCTGTTGTTACAAAAACAAAAGGGAGGAGATGTTGGAAATCACTTTGAAGCGGCTCTGAGAAGGATTTAATTTTACTAATTGGCTTTCTTTGTTTATCTGTGAGTCTGTCCTAGGCCTCTGCCCCTTGCATGGCAGTGGGAGCTGATTTATAGTAAGTGAACCTCTATGAATCACTGGTCCTGGCTGAGTCCTGTAGTGGCCTGTGGGCCAGAGATACCTCAAAGGGTAAGACAAGGCCACAGCTGTGGACTTTGGCTCAAACATCAATTAAGTAGATAGAGATTGCAGCTGCAGGAATTATTGCTGCAGTCTTACTCCTACCATGTCTTCTACTGAATTGAGTTGATTCATTACTTGGAGATGTCCTTGAAGTGACTCTCAAGGTCCTGCTCATTGCCTGCACTTTCTTCAGTTTCTCTGTCCCTTGGTGTTGATCCTGATAAAGCTAATCCAGAGAAGCTTTTGTCTTAGCCCTCAGACAAGCTTAACTAAACCTCCTGGAGACCTAAAAAATCATACAATTGTCTCTTCTTATTTAACCTCTGCTGTATACTTGTTTGGGAGATTGGGGATCTAGGTCAGGACCTGATAATAAATCAACTTAGAATAGATTTATTTTGGCTCACATCCTTAGGGGTCATAGAGGACTAGTGGTTGGCCAACTGCTTTTAGTCCTGTAGCAAATCATCACAGCATGTTTGCAAAGCCATTCATTTCATGGTTGATCGCAAAAGAGAGCAGAAGAGATTGAGGTCCTACAATCAATTTCAAGGGCATAGAACCAGTGACATAAAAACACTGTCCCTATTGTTTCACTTGTGAAAGATTCTACTACCACCCACTAGTACTGTTCTAGGGAACATGCCTTTAACACATGTGGGGATGCTCCAGATACATACTACATCAAAAAGTGCCACATGCATCTTTCATAAAGTTGTTAGTGTATAAAACTATTATTACTAATGATTTGTTCTGATTTCATACTCTGCAGGTTTGTTATATTTATATATTATTTCTAACAGATTTTATTGAAATCATTAGAGTTTTCTTTACAAAATCATGTCATAGTCAAAATGGATATTCAACATAATGTTGAATAGAACACAGTAATGAATGTCTTTGTTCTGTTTTGAACCCAAAGGAAAAGAATTTTAATGTGTCATCATTTAAAATAATACTAATTATTGGCCTATTGTAAAATAACTGTATGGGTATATGCATATGTGAGTGTGTTTGTTGTGTTTCATTTTTTCTATGCCTAATTTGGTAAGTTTTTACTTAATCATGAAAGGACACCAAATATTGTCAAAAACATTTTATATGTCTGAGATTCTCATATTATTTTCATTTTTATTCTGTTAATGTGATGAATTAATATATTGATCTGCATATGCTAAACCATTTTTGTACTCCCCTGTCAATGTTAATACTTTAACATTTTTTAAATCTGTGTATCTTGCAGACAAAAACTATAAAATTTTTAAATATTCCAGATATTTTTAAAGTGAGTTTGAGTATCTTTTTTATTTATTTAATGAATACTTTGCAATAACTTTAAGGGAAGAATATTTTTCTTTTCTGGTGAAGTTTACTATGAAGTTTGCTATTAAATATCAGCATTCATTGTTTTATTATACAATGAGAAAAATCTTACAGCAGAAGTGGTAATAGATATTATTTTTTCACTTAAAATTTTAGATGGTAAAAACCTAGAGTAATAAAAATTTCAAGCATAGTAACAAAGAAGAATGGGAACTTGATTTTCTTATAAAACGTTGGTCATCATTTTTGTTGCTTATTCTTTTCAGGACAAGTGTGAAAAAATACATAAGGTTCTTCAAGTCTAGGTGGATTTCTCATCAATGATGACCAGCCCAGAGCATTTCCCACCTAATATTTCTCTCAAGAACTAAAGGAATAGTATCCAGATTCCATAGAAATTTAGACCAGGTTCTATGTAGACATATTTATAGTCTGTAGCAAATTTATATTCAAGAAAATCTACACCTATCATATATTTCACATTCAAATGAAGGAAAAAAAAACAGAGCATATGTTACATTTTAGGGTTCTTTAATGAATGATTAATTAATAGCTTCTGTGTATGGTAAGGATTTAATATAGAAAACTTGTTATTTGCTTAAATCCTTAATTATCAAATTCTCTACATCATATATAGTATATATTTGATGCTGTACAGTGATAATTAACTTAAAGTTATCTAAGACCACTTAATGAAAGTACTTTTTCATTTTAAAATGTGGAATTCTCTTTCCTTGGTATTATAAAAGAGGTCTTTAGTGTTGATTTTCTTCACTCAGCTTCTTGATATCCTAATTAAAATATCTCGAAGTTGCAATACCTTTTCTTTATTTAAAATAAGTATTTCATTTAGGAAATAGGATTCCCAAAGAGATTATTAAATATATTGTAAGTTGTGGAATTACATAATTTTTCTCACTTTAAAAACAATACTCATAGGGCTCTGGAAAAACAAGCATTCAGCTTTCCCCCCTGGTAAGTGGCTGTGGTCTACCAAGCTGCAGCCACCCCAGGGCAAGAAGCAACAGCATTTCCTGAGATCTGTGCCATGTTGGAACTTAGGGCGCTGGGAAAATGAGCATCCAGCCTGCCGCCCTGGTAAGTGGCTCTGAGCCTACTGGCATGGGGTGAGAATCAAACATGCCACCCCCCCCATTAGCAAGTGGGAGGTAGAGATCTGAGCATCTCTAGGGAGGTTGATAATATATAATAGTGCAAATAAGGTGGATTTCCTTCTACTATCTCTTTGAACACAAATATTTTTATTGCTGTTTTGCTTTGTCATGATTAATGTTGTTGCTCTATTCAATATTCTGTTTTGATAAGTTCTATACTATTCTGTATTTCTTTTGATTTTGCAATAACTGATTGAAAGAACAACTATTGTGAAGACAACGAGATATACAATGGTACCTATTACCCTTATCCCGGTAACCTGCTGTGAAGTTCTGTACCAATTTAACTATACTGTCTCAATTGGCTTTATTACATCCTTTTCTGTTGTTTATTACTACCTCCAAGTTAATAAAAAAATTAAATTAAAAAAAAAACAATAGAACATGAGAAATCAAATTAACAAAACTCCAAAAACTCCCAACTCAACCAAAGCTGATCCATGGGGCATGCATGAGGAGAAATGCAAAATCAAAATAACAGAATTATATAAGCTTATTAAAAAGGAAATAACAACAAAACAGATCAGTAAGGTACTGATATAACTAAACAGATAATGGACTTAAAAAGTAAAAGGAGGAAAAGAAAGTGCTCTAAAGGATATAACTGCATAAATGTTTAAGTGTGTAGGATTGATAACCATATTACTAAGTTTTTGTTGGCTCATTGAACAGAACTGTTTGAAGCCTCACTGTTTGAATGTCCACTTTGTATACTTTAATTTTGCAACATGAACAACTATTTCTAAGAGTATAATATGTAATTTATCAACTAATGATTTCTTATTTTTTTTGAAGTTCTGTATTATTTCTACACTTTTATATGTTTTGCTTTTTTCTCTCTTTAAATAAAATTTTTAAAAATTAAAAAAATCAATATTCATAATTTTAAACTAAAGACCTAATTTCCATTTTTAGGCATATCCTTAATATATCTGTATTGCCTAAGATAATGCTATATTCTCTAAGAGATAACCCCGTAAATCTCAGTAGTTTAATTCAATAGAAGGTTGTTTTCTTCTTTATGTTAATTGATAAAGGGAGTATTTTGGGATAGGTAACAGGGGAGTTTCTATCTCACAAAGAACTCAGATCTAAGAACACTAGAGACTGTTCCATTAGCCTGTGGACTCAAGGGTTTTCTTTAATCAGTTTGTGTGATGGACAAGGGAAGGACCAACTCAAAAACCCATATAAGTGATGGCTGTGAGTCAGGCCTGGAAGTGCTGTGGTCACTTCTATTCACATTCCATTGGTCAAAACTGAGCTTTTCATCCACACATAGCTGAGATGGGCTGAAAACAGTACAGTGGTGTATTGGAGTAATTAAAAGAAATTTAAATTGATGAAATAATAGCCTGTCACTATCACGTTGCTCTTGATAAATATACTATACACTGAATTATAAATAAGTTGCATCAAATGGTACATATAAGTTGGTACTGTTAGAAAATATATATTATTTTAAAATTTATTTTATTTTTATTAATGTGTTGTGTTAAAAAATACTGACTTTGCCTGTGGGGTGTTGGTACATATGCATAACACATCTTAATATCTCTTTTGATTTCTTCTCTTCTTTTTCATGTTGATCTCTGGATCTCATTGTTTTTTTCTTGTATAATTTTGTAATACATAGTAAATAAAATTATTAACTTTCAGACCACGTGTCTGACCTTAGGTGTATCATTAATTAGCTTTGTTTTCCTAGATACTTATCTTGTCATCTTCCAAATACAGTTCTTTAACAAGTCAATTGATGCGATGAATGCATGAACCCCCGGTCTGAGAATCAGAGATGTTTTCTTAAAAATGTAAATATAGCTGTTACAAATAATTTCATGAGAGTTGTAAAAACCCTATAATTTAAACATAATATTTGTTACTATCATAAGCAAATTTACTTTGGGAAATCAAGATGCTGCATAAGACATTGTCTTATATTGATTCCTAAAAGTATACTTAATAGGAAAAGATGTTCATGGTTTGAAGAAGGAAAGAGTAAAAGGAAGACCTCACATTTGGCCAAGCCTGTTTAATAATAAATTATTTTATAATTTTAATACTGCTATTTACCCACATGTTATTTCTGATTTTGTGCTTTAAGAATTATTTTAGAAAAAAAATGAAAAAAAAAGAATTATTTTAGTCAGTGGAAAATATAACTGATAACATTCTTCAAAATTTGATAGAGTTGGAAGTAAAAAAATGTTGCCCTGTGAGAAAACAGACTTTTTATTTCTGAGTTGAATGGTAAACACAGAAAATATTTCTTTGCCTTTTGTTTATTTTCTTCAGTGGCTCATATATCACAGAATAGAACATGGCATGAGAAAATTGATTCCCTGGGTATAAGTATTCAAGATGATAACAGTTCCATTAATTTCCCTCATTTTTCTTTCTCTGTTCTAATATTTGGATTAACTGGACAGTGTCAGCTATTTTTTGTAATGATAAATGACAGGGTTATTATAGAACTAAGGTGTTTTTTGATTATTTGCACTTGAAAACAAGATAAAAATATAAGGTTGAGGCTTCCAAAATTTCAATTTTCAGTAAACTTTATGGTTAACTCTAATTTCCATTTGTATTTGTGCAAATTTCATAGAGTCTTTATTTTATTAATAGATGACCACATGTGTATATTCTTTATACTGCATACTGTACACATGTGATCTCTGATTTTCCATTGTCAAACTTACTGAGGTTAACTTCTTTTTGTTAATTGTAAAATGTGCCACCTTGCACACATAATAAATCATCTTACTGTTGCTACTGTATCTGTAGTAGTATGACACATATTTGTAATACAATAACATGTTAAATTATAGTGTATTTTAAGGGATAGCAAGCATGGAATTTACCTGTGTTGATCACCCTTCAAGACACCTTTTTACATTCATTAAATCACTGCAAGTTAAATTTTAACCATCAGATGCACATTTCTTTTTTTAGCAAACAATATCTTTGAAAGGTCTATCTTTTTTAGTTACTAGTATAATCTGCAACCTTATATGAATAATTTATAAAAATATTATGATTTACAATGAGCTTTTTGACTTGCCTAGAAAAGACAAAAATCATATTGCTAATAAGAATTACTGAGCAAGAAAAAATGAATAAAGAAGTAAAAGATAGGTTTGGAGGCCACCCTATAACAGCAGTGAATTCATAGACAGAATTAACACTCCAAATACCTTGAAGTCCTGAAAATGCAGAATGGCCAAACACTAATTAATTTGAACAAATAAGTAATGTAAAGGTATCACATCTGAGTCATAACTAAAGAAAGAAAAAAATAGATGGAAATACCCTAAAATTTCTGATTCAGTTATAAAATTGATTAAACATATTTGAATTTTAAAGAGTACAGCGCTTCTCAAATGGCATAGGATTTCAGTAAAGACAGATTTTAGAAAAACAAAATCACATTTTCATTTGACATATAGCTTAAAACTTTTTGTACTTTTCAAAATAGTAACATGCTTTTTTTCTCAATGTTTTTCTTTGAATAGGCAGATCATATCAATAATAAATAATAGGAGATAAAGATTACTTGGGCCTATGGGAGTAGTATTACCTAAGCAGAAATTTGAAGAGAATGAACTCTCTTTTCATTCTGTAATAATCATAATGGACCATGAGGTAACACAAAAAATTCTATCAAAGATGCTAAATTTGAAACATTATCCCCATGAATTCACTATATCTACTTAGGATTTCTTTTATCAAGAAGTGTCTATGATATTTATATTATTCAGTTTCTCCCCTTTTAGGAAATGAAATTGGTCTTGCTATATACCTTCTGCAAAAAGCAATGTATGTAATGCACATAAATAATAAGTTCATTCTGTAATTAAGATGATTGGAATGTAACAGTATGAGAATTGAAAAGAATTAAATCAATGATCTTAAAATATTATTTTCATGTTTAAAGAACAGATGCAATGGAAGGAAAAGGAGACAAACAAGTGGAATAAAGAAGAAAAGGTAGAAATAGAACAAGTAAATTGAATAAAAGAGAAGCTAAATTGTCAGTTTGTCTTCAGCACTGCCTAGAGAAAATAGAGGTCAGGCATGAATTGTCTTGGTGTTTGTGACAGGCATTTCTCAACAATAAAAATTGTAACTGAAGTTAACACAGGCTTGTGTCATCTAATATTTAAATCATGAAAAGTTGCTTTCTTTATTATAACTGAATAATTATAATAAACTTTGTAATTGTATTTTTGGTTGTCCAAATTGATTTTTTTTTGCCACACAAGCTAATCAGTTCAGATGAAAGTTACACTAATATGTATTAGTACACTATTTGCCCTTTCAGTATATATCTTATTTTTGGTGAGTTTTGGTTGTACAAGTCAGCCTGCTTAAATATAATAAACTGGCACTCAGATAAAAGTGTAAGCATCCCAAGATGACAAGGTTTTAGTAGCCAGAGTTTTCCCTGAAAATGAGGCACCCCAACAATATGACTGAGGAGGTAGTTTCAAAAATATGGTCTAGATTTCTCTGAATATTGCTGAGTTTCTTTCTATTTTGCTTCTTCCTTACAGGATAGGAAACACTAAAATATTAATCCTTATAAAAAGAACCTCATATGGAAATGGGTCTACAAAAGTTATTCAGCATTGTTCTGTCACTGACACTACACCTAATAATGCCTGTGATTCTACAGGTGAACTTTCTAACTTGCTTGTTAATATTTCCTCATGTGTATGCAATAAATCATAACATTGCTCAGTCTTCTGAAGAGGGAATCACATGACATCTATATATTGTGAAATATCACATAGATGTTAGATTTCTCCATATGAACATAAAATGTATTCATTCAGTATGCTACTTTTCCATAATAACTGTAAAATAAACTAATGTAGAAATTTCCAAATTGAAGATTTTTCCATTTTTTTTCTTGTACTCATGATGTAACACAAGGCTTTCTCACTGAGCTACATACTAAGTCATTTTGTTCATATCTTATCCTTTGTAATTTTGAGCCAAAACTCCTACTGAGTTATTAAACTGCCCAAGCCAGGCCCAACCTTTCAATCCAACTTGCTGCCTCAGCTTCACAAAGTTCTAGCATAAGAGGCAAGTGTCACTATGCCTGACTTCAAGTTTTTTTTTTTATTCCACCATCTCAGAGTGCTTCAAGTCATTTGATTAATATATTCCAACAGTAAGAAATACACATTTGGTTAAGCCCCATAAGAGTCAACTGTTTGGTCAAAAATAGACCATCAATTATAGATTGATGATTATATGATTATAGATCATCAATAAATATAAACTCTAGTTACAACAGTGTGATAAAATTTTGGAAACAATCTTAGATTTTTTTCCTCCTCCTTGTATCTATTTTTTCTAAGCTTTTCTCAAAGAGTTAAATTTTAATATCTTCCCTCCTTGAACACTGCTCTGTTTTTTCCATAGTCTTTGATGGTAATAAGTATTTTTGCAATCTTAAGTTCATTTTTCATATTACAGTCTTCATAAATCATGCACATTTTCACCACATTAAGTTTGATATTTACGATGCACATAATCAAGAATAATGCAGCTCTCATAATTATAACTTTTAGTCTATAATTCAATGAACGGACATAATCAACTTTCTCAAACATCTTCCCACATATCCAGAGAACCTGAGACAATTTGCTTAAGCATTATCTTAAAAGATGTATCTCACAGTTGAAACTTCAAAAATCTCGGCCACCTTAGTATATACTCTGTGTATGGCACATTGTACATGCCTTCATTTATAAGTTTATGTATAACATGTTAACAGCACTGAATGGGCTATTTGTTATTACTTAGAGATTATTCTATTTCTAAAGTCAACTAAAAACCATCAAATTTTCCATATTTCATAGTAAAGTTCTCATTCTAGCATATTTTATTTTATTCTGGATCAAATTTTTTTCTTTTTATATGTTTACAATACACAATTAATATATTCATCATAGAAAATTTATATATATATATGTATGTATCCAAAATTTGAACTGTACTTTTTCTTGTCTTCCTTTCTGTCTCCCCTAATTCCTCCATCCTGTTGCCATCTCCAAAAGTCTATTTGTTTTCTATAAACTTTCTTTTATTTACTCTTTACTGATACTGTTGCATATGCCTTAGATTTCTCATATAAAATAAACCATATGATATTTTAAATTTCTGAGTATGACTTATTTTGCTTAGCATTATGGCCTTGAGGTATATCCATTTTCCTACTAATGACTCATATTTCCTTTCTTTATAGCACTGTAGTACTCCATTAGGCACAAAAAGCATTTTTAATTCATTGTTTTCCTCATAGACATTGAGTCTGCTTCAAAGATTTAGTGGTCAGAAATTGCTGTAAAAAAAGGAGTAAATGTAACATGATATCTTTTACTCTTAGGAAAATACCCATAAAGGATATATCTGAGTTAAAAAGAATATCTTCTTCCTTTTTATATTTTTAATGAAATACCAGACAGTCTTTGCCTATGTCTAAGAATTCAATAGTTTTTCAGGACTCATTTTTCAGCAGTTTCAGTGCTTCTGCTTTTATAATTCAGCATTTGATCCAAGTTGATTTGTTTTCACATAGGATGAAAGATGTGGGTCTACATTCAGCTTCTCCACGTCCATGACCTTCTCCATGCCATGTGTTCCAATGCCATCTGTGAAATCGGCTGCTTTTCCTCCAGCATGTGCTTTGGGTCTCTTGTCAAACATCAGATGACTGGAGGTACGAAGGGTTTTCCTGCAAGCTAAATTCAGTTCCACCGATCAACAAACTGCTTTTATACCAGTAATACCAGTACTGTTTTATCTCCAAAGCTTTGCAATATGACTTGCAGTCTGGGACTGGGATGACCCTGTTTGCTGTTGTTGTTCAGAGTTGATTTGGCTATCCAAGTCTCTCCTGGTTCCATGAGTATATTGTAGGATCTTTTCCTAGTTCTTTAAAGAATTTTATTAATATTTTCATTGTGATTTATTTAAATATATTTGATATACATATTTATATTAAATATATATTTGTATATTTTATCTATCATTTGTATATATTTATTTTACTTATATATTTAAATAAATATATTTCACTATATATTTACACTTACCTATTTAAATATATATTTATTCCATTTATATATTTATATAAAATGATATCATTTATATATATTATATATTTTATATATAATATACATATATATGTTTTGTAATATCTCCATTTTGACAATATTGTGCCTGACTATGAGGAACAGGGACTCAAGTTTCAGATGTTCTTGTCAATATTTTTTCAAGGTATTATACTTTACTTATAGAGGTCTTTTACTTCCTTGTTTAGGACATACATTACATCCTAAGTATGTAACTTTTAAGATACTAAAAATGGGATAGTTTTTCTGAATTTTTTCTTGGTGAGTATGGTGTTCAGCAATGTTTTTGACTGTTTATTAATTTTATATTCTGTTGCTTGACTGAATTTATTATTGCAGTAGTCTTTTGATACATACATTTGTGTCTTCCATGTAAATGATATTGTCAGTGAATATAAATAAATTGACTTCTTCCTTTCCTGTAGTAATCCTTTTTATTTGTCTTACTTGCCTCATTTCTCTGAATCAAATTGTGAGTACTATATTTAACAGGAAAGGTGATAGTGGATACATTTTTTAGTCATTGAGTTTATAAAAAATGCTGTTGGTTTTTCCCTGCTTAGTATGATGCTACCAGGGAATTGTAGCTTTAATCAATTAGAGATTAGATCCTTCTATACCTCTTTTCATTAAGATTTTTTTCATGAATGGTATTTATGTCTTCATGAAGTCTATTCACTGCAACAGTTGAGATGATTATGTGATGTTTATCCTTACTTCTCTTATGTGTTGTGTTATATTTATTGATTTCTGTAGGTCAAAATACCTTTAAGTTCCTGTGATAAAGCCAACTTGGCCATGATGCATACATTTTTAAAATATTTGTTGCCTTCTGTTTGCCAGAATCCTTTTGGGGACTTCTGTGCTTAATTTCATTAAGGAAATTGGCCTGTAGTATTCTTTTATGTTAAGTCCTTGTCCAGTTTTTATTTGTCTTTCTTGCCTCATTTCTCTGAATAAAATTGTGAGTACTATATTTGACAGGAAAAGTGTTTTTTTTTTCCAGGAATGAATTTGGCAGTGCTACTTCCCTTTCAATATCTTGAAAGAAACCGAGGAGGATTGCTTTGCTTACTCCTTGGTGCTCTGGAATAACTCTGCATTTGCTCTCTCAGGTTCTGAGCTTTCCTTGGTTTATATTAATTGCACTTCTTTGTGTTTATATATTCTTAGGTCAATTTTAGTAGTTCATGTTCCTTGGAATTAGTCCATTTTACTGTGTTCTTCTATTTATTGAAATGTAAGTTTTTGAAATACCTTCTCATAATTCTCTGACTTTTGCAGTCTCCATTAGCAATTTATGTTTTATTTCCAATTTCATTGATATATTGATACTTGTTTTTAAATTTCTTCTTTTGTTAAGTTTTTCTAAAGTTTTAACAATTTTCTTTATAGTTTCAAAGATGAACTTAACTTTGATTCATTGATCATTTGTATGTTTTTCTATAATCTCAATTTCATTAATTTTACTGTGACCTTTATAATTTATGTCCTTCTACTACTAGACTGGCTTTTGAGTTGTTTGTCTGTAACTTCTACTTTGGTGTTGTAGAAGTGATAACATCTTTCAGGAGGTATGTCTTTTCAGAGTCATGTTTTTGCCTTATTTTCTAATGTTTTGATTGTTATTGTCATAAAAATTGAAGGTAAGACAGTAAAAAAAAATGTCATTACTGTGGAGCTCTCTTTTACCTTCTATTATGTCCTTGGGTTTTGTTTTGGTTTGATGTCTATATGCCTTTTCTACCTACAAAATGTAATATTTCACGGCTATATTTTTAGTTAGTCTTCTTTTGGGAGCTCAATCATTAGCATCATTCAGAAAGGAGGAAACAAACCACAGTAACGCTGAGAAGTGTCCACATACAATGAAAACCAATTGTTGCCATTAGTATGTTGCCATTAGTAATAGAAACCAGCCATAATAATAGAGTCAGAAATAGATTGAATATTAACATATTGTAAGAAGCAATCAAAATCCATCAATACTCTCTTTAATAATAAAAAAGATATCTGCAGTAATAACATAGACATAAAGAAAACAAGTTTTGATTGCAATAAACACCTATTAAAAGTAACACCTACACCAACATTAACAATAGAATTACCAAAAGAAAAACCAGTGTGGTGGCACATATCCATAATCCAAGCACTCTGGATGCTGAGGCAGGATGATTTCTGCAAGTTCACTGCCAACCTGGGCCACAAAATGAGATCAAGTCCAGCCTGAATGGCATAGTGAGACTCTACCTCAAAATAAATAAATACATAAATAAATAAATAATATAAAAAATAAAAATAAAGAAAAGCAAATAGAAGTATTTAAAAATAACACAGTAAAATAATAAAACAAAATAAGAAGCTAGAATGAAAACTAGCAAAAAGAAAAGAAAAATCAGAACCTTTTCCTCAAATAAAAAGGAAAAAGAGAAATGAATCCAAATGATTTCTCCTTATTACGGTGTTTGGATTGGAAGTTTCTTTCCTAAGTCTGTGATACTGGAATTCACTAGACATGCATAAAGGGCAAGGAGTTACAACTGAGACCTATTATTTTTTTAGATCCACTTTTGTTCTATGAATGCTGAGTATTTCCAATTTTTATTGGTCTCAAGGTAGGGGAAGTCAGTCCATGCTGTGTTGCCCACCTTAGGGTTCTGTTTATTCTAGTGGTATTTAATGTTTCTGCCCTTCTGTGAATCTAGGTCACTGCTACTTACAAAGGGCTTTTTTTGCCCATGGTATTGCAGAATGTCCCATTTTCCCCAGAGGCATTTTTGTCTGTATACCCCAAGAAATATACCAGGGGAGGCATATTCCTGCCTAAATTAGCAGGCTGAAAAAGCAAATAGACTATGTTTTTTCTCTCCTGGAGGTAGGCAGGGAGAGGCTCTTGGCATCTCTTCTTAAACTCCGAGTGGTCTCTGACTTGCCTCCTTGCCTTTTTCTTCCTTGTGACTATCTTTTTGGGTCATCACCCACTCAGTCTCTGCAGTGCAATGACCCAAGACAAGCTCGGGTGTTTTGTTAGCTTCTGATTTTCAGCATGACTCCATTTTGAACCATAGTCTGTTGTTCACAATGGGTCCTGATATAGCACTCCCATTTCTTCTTCAGTGCTACCTTGCCACATGGAAAGTGTCACTTTCACAGATAAATTCCACACTGTATTTTCAGCTGACAGTAAAAATGGGCATTTCTTGGGTCTCACAGAAATGTTCCCTCCTCAAAGCTGGGATTAGTGTTCCAGACTGCTTCATTCTTTTTTCTCCATTGCCTTGAGTTTCTCTAATTTCTCTATGATTGTTAGTTTAACTGTCAGCTTTTTCTTGTTCTCAGAGCTCTTCTATTCTCTTAAATAAACTGTTCGTTTACAGCTGACTCTATGCCCCAGAAAGCCTGTGATACTCTTTCAGCTTTTACTCCATCTTTCTGCCTCTAATATAATTTTAAGATATCCTAAATTATATGATGTAAAGTGGTAAAGATTGTAGTCATTATATGTCTAACTGTTAAATAAAAAAATATATTTTCTAAGCCTCTTCAATAGTTATAACAGAAAAATTGTTTTTCACATTTGAAGAAATGCACTTCATGAAACACCTTGATAAATATACTCAAATAAAAATTTCTAAATATTAAAGCACTTTTCCAGTTTAAGAAAAAATATATCTTTATGAAAAACATCATATTAAAATCAAGGAAACTATTATTAATAAGAAATGCAGGCATACTTGAGTAGAAAGTTCATAAGGGCAGGAATTATACTAGTCTGACCAACACTATATTCGTGATAGTCTCGAAATGATTAAAATGAAAGCATGAATGACATTTTCTCCAAATCCACCCACATTCTGATCAAGTGAAAAGTATGGGTGGAAAATTTTGTTTCATCCTTTTCAGAATCATCAAAAATACACTGTATAAGGGCTGGGGATTTAGCTCAGCAGCATAAGTGCCTGCCATGCAAGCATGCGGTCATGAGTTCGATCCCGCATACCATTAAAAAAATACATCATCTAAGTAATCATTGTATAGCGATAGTGGTGATCTTAGTGGAAGTAAGATGGATCACTGATCGATCAGGCAATCAAAGGCAACTGCAGTAGTCCAGGCCCTCTGCTAAGCATTTTCATGCACTTGTTCACTTAGTAAGTATGTTCTTAAAATAGGAATATTTATATTTTGAAGGAGACTCACATACAGGAGGATAAATTATTACAATTAATATTACAGAAGTAAAAATTATCATGCCATTATAAGTATCCATCTTCATGACTATATCCTATTCTTTCTCTCAAATATAAAATTAAATGTTA
>PVJX010037722.1:0-16790 GCA_004027295.1 Dolichotis patagonum
AGAGAGACAGCTCAAATGCCAGAATAGAATACCCAGGAGAGACCAAAACAGAGGGAGATGGATTCTCTCAACCCAGGAAGAAACTGAAGGGAAAGAAACTACTCGAATATGAGGTCCCGGGGCTACCATTAGAGAAGCTAAGATAGGCGAGCTTGGCACTCTCATCGAGCCGCCTGAATTTGTGCCAGATATCAACTTGAGTGACTGAACCTGCGTCAATGTGACTGGCTTAGGCGGCCCTGAGCATGGAGCTTAACAGCCCTGTGCGCGACTCACCCAGAACCGGCCCTACACGCAACCAACCCAGAGGCACCATGAATTCACGCTGCAGCCACTCTGAGGTCAGAGGTCGGGGAGCCCAGCAGTTCTCAGGGACCAGCATCAACCCGTGGTGAGTGATGGGAATAAGACCCTCCCACGGGAAAGGGGCAACCAATTGCACAACATGTTGGAGTTGGGCAGGACGGTCCTAAATCTGTAAGGAAGTGGCTTCAGTTGGTTACTCCCTTCACAGAGCAGATTGGTGGGATCTGCTTGGACTGGGCTACATCTCTGGCTGTGACCCAGTGGGTTGCCACAAATCAATTCCATGAGCATGGCGCATGCTGATGCAGTGAAGGCCTGCGAAGGATGACTGGCCCGGAGGGGAGGAGCCAGCATACACTGCCCTTGATTGCACTTCAGTCTCTGATAGCAGACTGCAGCGGGCAGAAGACCCTAGCCTACGTGCTCCAGAAGAACCCTAACCAACAAGAAAAAGGGCTGGGAATTACACTATACACTTGTATGGAAGGAACCAAAAACATGATGAGAGAGAGAAGAAAAAGCCTCCAGCCCCAAACCCTGAGAATATTGATCCAGGGGAGGTAAATACAAAAGAGATTGAGGGCAGCAAACATGCAACATCAAACACAGCATCAGCAGACATAAAGAGATACCTTTGGAACCTCATAAATAAGATCAAAACTGCAATATTAATTGAAGTTAAACAAGAGATAAGTAGATTAATAAAAGAAAGGCTGGGCACCTCTCAAGAAGACACACACAGAAGAATGGAGGAACACAAAAGGACAGAAACATTCCATGAAGAATATAAAGAAAACCTGGAATTCATGAAGCAGATTCAAAGAGATTACCAGCAAACTAAAGACTCCATAGAAAGTTGGCAAAACAGCTTGAAAGGAACCAAAGATAGATTATCAAAAATTGAACACAGGCTTGCAATGTGTGATCATGAAAGGGAAGATCTCTTAAAAATAACAAGGGAGCAGGCAGTAACCATACAAAGGCTAGAGGACAACAAGAGGATCCATGACTTAAGAATAAAGCATGTGAATGAAGAAGCAGCAGTCAAAACAGAGGAACTGCAAAGGCTATTCACAGAAATTATTAAGGAAAACTTCCCAAACATAGAAAAAGGAAATGATATGCAGATGTATGAAGAATACAGAACTCCAGCCACCTACAACCAAAACAGAGCTACACCCAGATACATAATAATCAAGATACCAGAAATTCAATATAACAACAGAATATTAAAAGCCATCAGAAACAGATCATCTATAAAGGAAAACTCATCAAAAATCATGGCAGACTTCGTCACACAGACCATCAGGTCAAGAAGAGTGAAGTAATTTAAGTGCTGAAGGAGAACAATCTCCAGCCCAGATTGATGTATCCTGCAATTAATGGAGAATCAAGATGCTTCCATGACTAAGAGGAAATGGGAGAATTTGTGACCACTAATCCAACCCTACAAAAAATACTAAAGGACATTTTAGAAAGAGAGAAAAAGAATACGAGCATTTCAGGAACAGTGGCAGAGAGGCCTCAGTGAATGGGGCAGACAGTGGAGTAGAAGAGAAAAATAGACAACTAATGGCAGAAAAATAGAATAGCATAAATGAGGCAGAGAAGATTGGCTGTAATCTCTAGTATAGAGGGCCTCAAAATACTAACAGAGAGAAACACAGGTAGAGTAGATCAGGAGATAGGGTCCATTGAGATGCTTTATATAGGGAGGCAGGGGGACCCAAAATAAGCAGCAGACCCTATGGGAGTGAAAGGGGAGGAATTGTCTAAAAAAGGAAGGCAGAGGATATTGTTAATTGGGTAACAAGATTTAAAAATCTACATTATTCTCACCACTCTGCTCGGATGGATTACATGCTGTTCCAGTTTGTCTACTTACACTAGACATGAGGACATGGTCAGCTATCCCAAAAATAAGAGGACATAATATGGCAATCATCCTTAATTTCCTATCAAGTTAATCGAAGCCCTTTTTAACTTATACTGTTTTTTTTATAACTGATCTCATTTAAATCTGGTTTGTTAGATTGCTATTTTGATTGACTGATTTTATTCAAATCTGTTATGATTGATAGCATCAAGTCTAAGAGTATAGGCAACTACACTGAAGATGACAAGATTCACTAAGATACCCACTCTGGTTTGATTATTACTTGCTTTTGAAGTCTTATAATGTCTCCAATGCTTCGTTTTTATTAATGTTGTTGTATACTGCTGAGACATCATGGTAACTATTGTAGATCACCTTGTATTGTGGTTTTATAAGAGTTTTTGCTTCATGGTTTTCTAGTAATTGTTTTGTTTTGTCTTGCTTTGTTTTGTTTTTCCCTCTAATACAGAAAGGATAGATATACATTTAGAGACTCATGCATGAGTAGAGCTTATAAACAGTTTATGAGAACCAACTATATAACGCATTTTGAAATGAACAACTACTTTGAAGAAAAAGAGACACTACAGTACCCAGTGCTGATTCCATAATGTCACGATGTGAAATCTAGCAATACTGTCATTCTTTGTTCAAAATGATTTTAGCTTGTTTTGTTTGTTTCAATTCAACACATGTGAAGGTATGAACAGCTGTTTTGAAGGGAATGAGAGACATTATCAGAGCCATTCTTGGCTTCCTTGTTGTCTGGTCTTGAAGAACTGAAATGCCTTCCTTGTCCTGTTCAGATCAGTTCCATACTAAGTTGTTTCATGTGAATTCTCTGTATGTGACAATATGGACAACTATTTGGAAGAAAACAAGAGTCAATATGATAGAGAGTGAATATCTCCAATTGTCTAGTTTTGGAATTTATGTCCCTTACATTGCTTTCTTGTGACCTGCTTTGCTCTGTTTTGTTGTGTTTAATTTTACCCTTTTGATATAATTGCATGTATATTTGAGTAGGTAAGATGGATGACCATATTGCTGTTTTTGTCAAATTGTGGAGCAGAACTGTTAACAGTCTCACTATTTGAATGTCTACTTTGCATGTTTTAATTTTGTAATTTGAACAACTATTTCCAAGATGTCAGTATGTAATTTGTCAAGTAATTATTTCTTAGTGGTTTTTTTTTGGGGGGGGGTATTATTCTTTTCCTTTTTTCCTTGGAATTCTGTACTCTGTTTTGTTTTGTTTGTTTTTTTCTCTTTAAATAAAATTTTTAAAAATGAGAAAATTATAGGATACTCTTCCCTCCATTATCTGGCATCCAAAGCTGCACCTGAAAAACTTTATTTTACACTGAGAAAAATACCAAACAACATGGATATCATAACTTCAGTCTTTTCCCATATTGTTCTCTCCTACTTGAATACCATTCCTCCCCTGTATGCTTTGGCAATTCTTGCCAAGTTTTAAAATCTTATCTGAAGAAACACAGTCTCTGGGGGAGTTTTTATTTCTTTACTCTCAAGGTAGGTTGTATATTTTTATTTATGGCTCTCCATAAATTTAAAACCTGTGGATCGCTTAGATTTAGGACATTCCTTATATAATTTTACAACCCTGAGCTGAATTGGCTGATGCACAAACAAACCCATGACTATAATAATTTTATGGATATTCCTCTGCAATTTTAGGTAAAGAAATGAAATTTAAAAATCAAATTTCTTTAAACAATTTTATAAAATGGGTTTATTGACTTCCAGTTAATAGCTATTAAGTTAGGAAATAACAAGTTATGAAATTCTTTCTAATTTTCCTTTTTTCTTTCTTGTACATCTTTATCAGTAAATTTTGTTGGCTGTAAGAGAACTTACAACAGTGATGAATAAATTAGCATATGTGTAACTCACAGCTCTGGCACATGGTTTATACTTACAGAGCCTAACATCTTCAGAAATGCACACAAGTATAGTGATTTATTGATCCTTCCAAGGAAATAAAAGCACAGAAGGAAAAATACAAGACACTCCAGGAAAAAAGTATTTAAATATCTTATAAGAGAAAAGGCAGAGTTAATGACTCAGATAACAGGTGATTTAAATGTGCATGAGGAAACTGTGAAATTACAAAACAGGACAGGAGAAAAATTCAAATAAGAAATATTAAGTAATTGGGGGATACAGGCATAATGACAACAGAATAAGTTAGTGATTTGGTCATGAAATTGTTTTGTAAAAGAAAAATGTTAATAGAAATAAACATTAAAAACATAAGGATTAATTTGCATATAACTGTATAAGGTGAAAGTTAAATAATAGAGTACAGGAAATAGTAACGACCAATATGTTTTATAATTATGAGAAAAATGTAACACTTTGGGCTGAAAAAATCCATACTGTCATGCAGAATGTGTAAGAACAACCTTCTGATATACAGAACAATTTACAATGAAGTGGAGAACCATATACCTATAAGAACTGTAATTACATGTGTCATTAGGAATAGACATGTTTATATTAATTAGTTACTTGTTTTAGAGAAAAATAACCCAGGGAAAAATAAAATTTTAAAATCACAAACAACTTCACTACTTTACTTTCTATATCATTAAATTATTGTGTACCTTTTTATCTGAGATACTAGTTTCCTGACCTAGAAAAACAGCTGCCTAAGTGCACATCTCTCAAGACTCTTATCAGAATTTTCACTTTGCTAAGTTCACCAGTCCTGAATTATTACATCACAAATATTTTTCCTTGAAAGATTCACGCGAAACCACCTGGGCCCTGGACAACAACTGCTATAAATTCTGTACTCTGATTACCCCTTTTGGTGGCATTCAAAAATATTTCTCATAGAACTAGAGTCAGTAGTCTTAAAATTCATGTGGAAACTGATAAAGACTAAACAGCAACAAAGGAAAGCAGGAAGCATCATCATTATGAACTTTAAGTTATACTACAAGGCTACAGATTAAAAACAGCATGGTATTTAACACAAAAAAGACCAGTGGAACAGAATTCTGGATGCAGGGAAAACTGAAAGTGCAGTCAGCCAAAGAGGCCAAAAACACACCCTGGAGAAAAGAGCATCTTTAACAGATGATGTTGCAAAAACTGGTACTCACACACAGAAGACTGAATCTAGATCTCTATTTCTTATCTTATAAACTGAAATCATAATGGATCAAAGATATAAATTGTCAAACAAAACAATCTGCTGGAAGGTAAAATAGGTAAAATTCTTGAAAATATGAGCATATGTGACTTTCTGAATAGAACCCCAGTTGCAAAAAAAGTAACATCAAGAATCCACAAATCCAATCATATCAAATTAAAACCTGCTACACAGGAAAGGAAACAACCAACAGAGTGAAGAGACAACCTACAGAATGGAAAAGACTTTCAACTATCCCTCAGAGAGTGGACTAATACCTGTAATACATAAAGAACTGAAAATTGTAGACCTCCCCCACCAAATGATCCAATTAAAAAATGGGCAACTGAGAAGTAAAAACTATATATATATATAAATTACCTCCCTCAAGAATGACTTATTCAACAATAAAATACATTCATCATGACCCACAACAGAATCAGATTCTGTGGCCCATATCTGACTTCTAGTTTGTGAATTCTATGTTTGTGTGCTCATAGGCATTGTGTGTGTATGTGTGTGTGTGTGTGTGTGTGTGTGTGTGAATTTATAGTCATTCTTTTTGCTAGTTTTGTAGGTTCCTTCCATGAATCCATAAGCTCAATTAATGCAATCACTGCTTTTATCATTTTTGCAATGGTGAGTCTTTTGTCTAAAACAATAAGAAATATTTTAATGATAGAACAAAATTGTAAAATGCTGAAATGTGGATGTACATGTTAATTTTCTTACACATGCATGATCTTTCTGCTCAAGGAAAAGAGTTACTAGGAAATATTACAGAGGTAAGCAAATGCCATGTGGCTCAGTGGTTACTGTTTTTGTTGTTGCTGCTGGGGTTGGGAGTAGCTATTTTTGGTGGTAGACTGTGTAAGAGACAGAGACAGAGCCAGAGGGAAGTGCTTGAGCTCGTATTTCAGAGTAGCATAATGATAAGGGGCCAGAAAAATTACAGTCAGGAAACAAAAAAATAATAAATCATCCTAAGAGAACCAGTTAGAAACTTTTTAAATTATTAAAATACACTGAAAGTGGATGGCAAATGGACTTTGAATTTAAATATTAAAACAAAACAATAGGAAGAGATAAGTGAATATTAGTTTTTATTTTTTGTTAGAGAAGAATTATTTTTAAAAATGGAGAAATGATTATGAAAAGACTTCTGATATGTATGCATAAATTTAACAATAGTGCTATATTAAAACAATACACAGAAAAAATCAATTCAAAAAGTCATTTGAATTAAAACTCAAATGACTAGAGTGTTATTCTAAATCAACCTGACAGAGACACTTATGTAGGAAAGAAAAACCGCTAAGACTCAAGTAGTAAAATGAACAGCATCTTCAGAGAAAAGGCACTATATAGAGAAAATAATACTTAAAATATTCAAATTCACAGATCTTTAAAATCCAAGAAAGGTATCATAAGATGGAAGTTGTCGAATGCTAAACGTGATCACATTACACAAAAAAGAATGCCCAGTGCCAGAAATAATAAATGAAATTTCTTCTCTGATAAATTACTGGTGATACTTAAAAGTGAAAAGGAATTAGAAGTATATTATGGATCCTTTGACTGGTTTAAATCATGTAAGATAGGAATAGCTTTTCAAAGAACCTACACTAGAGTTACACTTCACAAGGCAGGCAATGTGTGCAAAGGCTTATCCGGTATTGCAATGACAGAAGCGATAACTGTTTAGCAAAAAGTGTTGAGGTCTTAAAATAATAAACATTGCATTTTGCTATTAGTTACAAATAATCACAGTAATTAAGTGTTAATTACAGATAAGATGTTAAGTTCCATAAGAATGCATCCATGACAATGAGAAAATTTATACTAAAAAGAAAAAGACTAATCATTTAAAAAGGCTACCAATGTGTGACCGGTGTTGTTTTTGTGGTTTCTTTATATTTATGTTTTTGATAATGAAAACAATATATTTTGATAAAAGCATAAACATTCTTTAGTCACAAAATCAAAGTTTGTTTGTTAAAGGAAACATTTAGCTGCCCTTAATATTTAGCAAGCTTCTAATTTTAAAAATGTATTTGAATTGCTTTTCTTGTCTTCAAAAGCTAGAACCAAGAAAAATAAGCAGAAATGACAAATCTAAAGCTTTCATCTTAGTAAAGCAATGACTTTTTAATAATAAGACTTGTACAAAAACAAAACAGTGTATCTCAGAGTCTAGTAAACTCTCTGCTGCTAGCAGTATTTATGCAAAGAAGAAAAAATTTAAAGGAAATGTGGAGCAGAGGACTCAACTATCAACAGGCTGGCTAAATTGAAAACTCATTAATGATTACTGTGATTAAATCGATACCATTAGTCTGTGCTTTTGTTGTTGCGTCTTCCGAAGAACTGTATGACCTCGAACATATTACTAACTTGGCAACTCTTTATTCTCCACTAAAGTTACACTACATCATATCATTGGTTTTGTTAAGCTCTATAGTTTTTAAGAATTTTTAAGAATACTAGTATTTTGCTGTGTGGTACCAAATTTTCTTGCTTTAGGTCACAGATGATGTGTTTTCTCATAACTATTCCTAAAATACAGTATTTTCAGGTTGGCATAATTCTGAGACAGTTTCATATATATTTATTTTATAACTAAAAACAAAATTAAGTTTCCGTACATCGAACAATTAAAATTTTCTGCGGTAGTCCTCAATCTAAATCTTTACTGTACTCTGAAATTAATTGGTTATTTTAATTTCTAGAAATGTTATGTTTATTATTAAAACTGAAATAATATTGTCACATGGAACATGGAAGAAAGTGGAGATAATTACATGAAATAAACCATGCATTGAAACACAAGTACTGCACGATCTCACCCGAGTGGAATCTGCAAGAGTTGCTCTCATAGAAGTTAGAGTAGAATGATGTTTATCAAAGGCTGTAGAGAGTAAGGGGTAGAGGGTTCATCATTGGGTACTAAGTTGTAAGGAGTAAGAACTGAGTGTTCCTCTATTTCATAGTAGGGTGACTATACATGAGAATAAGGTGTATAAACTTTGAAAAATTGCAAGAAGCAAGTTTAAATGTTTTCTACATACATAAATTGCAAATGCTTGATAATTAGACATATTTTCCCATATTTATACAATTTATACATGTACCAAAACATCACGTTGCCCCATAGTTATATATAATTTTATGATTTTATCAGTTAAAATAAGTATAAATTTAGAATATTACGTATCTTTTGTTCAGCTAATGAAGCACATACAGACTTAACATTAAGCTGAATTCAGAAAGAATTTTCTTACTAGTTAAAGTATTTTACAGATTCACACTTATAAATTGGTCAAGACAATTTAGTGACGTTAAGTCCGGGTTGGATCAAGATTGTTTTGTGGACTGAAACCATAAAGTCACATGAAACACAACCTCAAAAGGTGAACTGTGTGGTCCCTTAAATAAAACTGTTAAACTTACAGCCACTGTCGATCCCTGACCTCAAGGAGGACATTATCAAGGTTCAAGGATGCACGGTTGACGGTCAGTAATAAGGAGCATAGGACAAAGTCTCCAAGACGAATTTGTGCAGTGCTTCCTGGAGATTCGGAGAAGGCCATGGCAGGCAGCCCCATCGGTGGCTGTCCAAAGCCACAAACGCTACTGAAGCCTGTCTATCTTATGTTAGTGAGGTTTTTGTCACAGTGATCAAATATCTGAGGGGGAAATATTCAGAGAAGGAAAGGTTTGTTTTAGCTCATGGTTTTAGCAGTTCCAGCCCGGCTGGCTGATTCTGTTATGTGCACTGGGTCCAGTGGGAGCAGAATGCCATGGTGGAAGGGCACTGGAGAAGAACCGCTCTCTCCCTGGCAGCGTGGAAGTAGAGAGTGAAGGAAAGAGTCGGAGAAACAGGCACTGGGGACAGGGTATCTGCTTCAAAAGCATGTCGTCATTTGATCTGATCCCTCCGATTGTATCCCACATCCTGGTTCTATCACTTTTCATGAATGTCATCGAGCTGTGATCACATTACTTATGGAACACTTACTCTATGCCAGCCTCTTTCACGTTTAATTAATTAACTGAATCGGCTCTCCCTGCTTTGAGACACAATCCCTGAAACCTACCATTTAGAGAGGACGAGGTTTAATTTAGCTCATAGTTTTAGGAGACGCAATCTATGGCCAGCTGGCCCCGAGGCAGGAAGTCCTTTGTGGAATTGCACGGTCTAGTAAGGGTGCTGGGCACACAGCGCTTGGAAAGCATGGCCAGGCAGGGTCAGAGAGGACGGTGCCAGGGGTCATCTATGGTAGCATTTGCCACACCTCCCTGGTCTACTGTGGTAGTTTCCATCCCCTAGGGGGCTCCCAAACCAATCAAGTTGACACAATTAAAATGAAATGTCATATTAATCCTCAAGAAACTTTGTGGATTAAGTGTTATTATCAGTGTGCCAAGGATGGATACGAATACTATGCACTTGCTAAAATTTGCAATCTCTTTGTAAGCATCTTACCTATTTTATGCGTTCTTTTCATATCCTATGTTATACATTCATCCTTTCACTTTGTTCTTGAACAGTTGTTCAGTTTCCTAGCATCATGTTACTCAGTTTTTACATGGCTAGATGAATTGCATAATGGGTCTCCGAATTCAGAGCCTCAGGTCCACCTCACCAGCTCTCAGAAAGGTGTTTTTATTGTTTGTTTGTTTGTTCGTTTGTTTGCTTTTTTTATTGTTTGCGCCTTCATCATCATTTCTGTATATGATAAAATGTCAGTGCCTCAGATCCATTCCAAGTCCCTCAGCTGCGGCATGGACTTGTAATCAAGGTAATGGGATCCACTTGGTTTGTCTCCTCATTAGCTCCTCTGCTCTTTTAGGGAATATGTACAGGCACATAGATATCCCCTTTCTATTGTCAGAAAAAGATTTATTTTAAATACAAGGTTCCTAATATATTAGTCTCTACCTCAACTCTCAATCAGCCCCTCAAGTAATTTAGTTCATCTTGTTATTGGATGGAACCAAGATAGCAAACCTCAGTCTTTGGATCCTATGAAATACAGAAATAATAAATAGCTAAGTGTGTATTTCAATTCCAATGTTAAATTACATCCAGGAGGTTAAAACAGCGAGATTGTGCTGTCTGTCAATCCCCACCTTTTGCTGTACCTTAAATAGTGTCATATTGAATATTTAACCTCAGAAAACACTATAGGGTTAATAGAAAATAGAAGGCATATATTGTAAAAAGTATTTCTCTTTTTTGACATGAACTTTTAATCAATATTCTCAAGTCTTTTGCACTGCAGAATGCAAACAACAGTTATGCAATTCCAAAGCAAAATTTTAAAACTATAATTCTTAGAATATGCTTAATAAAAATGCTCAAGGAATTCAGCATCTCCCATATACTCCCCAGTGTACATAGTATTTACCACAACCACTTAAAAGATTCAATTTCCTTTGAAAAAGTTTCTCAGGTTACTTGTTTATTATAAAATTTTGTGATGGACTTGATGTCCAGAGAATTTTATTCTCTATAATCATCACCCCTATGACAATAAAAACATTTTTTAATGACATGAAGTTGTAACAATCTCCAATATTCATCATAAAAGTTTTATCTCTTAAGTAAATTGGTATTGAAATTAGACTACATTTGAAGTAGTTTATATCTGTAAGCATGAGAGCATTTTTAAAAAATTTAATAGCTAGTTCTGTGCCTTTGGGTATTCAGAACATAGGATAATTTAAATAATGATATAGTTTATTTTCCATTAAATTTTTGTTTACACGTTAACTAAATGAAACTAATTTCCTGAAGTCAAAGTCCTTCTGTTATCCTAGGAGTCAACATGACTAAAGCATTAATTTATGGAATGAAAAGGACTATGGCCTATATGGTAGAATCATCCATTCCAACTCTGGCTATCAATTACTTTTCCTGTTGCTGAGATAAAATATCTGACATTAAAGTTAATGAAGGAAAGGTTTATTTGGCTCACAGGTGGTAGAGATTTCAGTTCATAATTGGCTGGGATTACTGGCATGCACAACCATGCCCAGCTTTTTTGCTAAATTCTAGAAATATTCTTTATTGTTTACATTTTGCATTTTTCAAGAACATGGTATTTGTAAGCAACAAGAGCTGATTTGAACCTAACCTATGACACTTCCCACCACTGTTTTCCAGGCAGAGTTACTAAAGTCAGAGTTGTGTCGGCTCCTGTGTAAATAAGGGAAACATTATCTACCTCAGAAATGTATGTCAAAGAATGAAGATAAAATGTGTAAGGAGGAGCATGATACTTGATTCCCAGAAATTATACAATAAATGCTTGCCCTGATCTTTTTCCTCTTATAATTCTGGAAGTTCAGAATTAATCCAAAATTTATTGTAATAATGCAGTAATATATTCCTAAATTCACACCCCAGTAAGTTTTCACCCAAAGAGCCTCAGGTGATTTTACCTTATCTATCTATCCATCTATCTATCCATCAAGGTAATACATATTCATCAAGGTAATATATCCATTGCTGGTGAACCTATGGTACTGATGCTTCAGCAGGCTGTTTGCTATCACTGAAAGCTCTAGAAGGTTCGCCCTCACTGTATTAGATCCTTAACGCTCAGAGCTTCTAAATCCATAATGAGGTGTGTGTTAGTTTTAGAAGAGAAAGTATTGGTTTTGAAATCTTTCTGTCATTTAGCCTCAGGCTAATGTCACTGGTGACTGTCCAAGGTAGGTAACAATGCCCACATGCAGGAATGATGTTGGGCAAATGTGACATGAAATATACAAAGTGGTTGCTATGTACATAATTGATCAAAGATGATTATATTTATTTTCATTGCATTTTTCTGGATTTCTAGATGCAAACTCATGAAAACAAGTTGTAAATAGTCTGTTTAAAATGAGGTTGTATTCATTTAAATCAAGACAAGTGTAAATTGACATATGTATTCTATGGCAGACATACTTTTCTCTTGTAGTTAATAAAGGAAATATTTTCAAAGAATTATTTTTCATGCTAACTGAGACATATTTTTAGCTAAGTTTGTAATTTTAAGAGGATCAATTTTGTAATAATCTACTACCATCTTGTGAACTTGATAGTTCTTTCAGATTTTGTTTGTAAGACTGAGGAAGTATAACAGTATCTTATTAAACTAATAGACATGTGAATAAATTACTAATACTAAAGATATTCTCTAAGATACAACCTATAATATATATCCACATATATACAGCATAAAAACTATTAAGATAAAATTTATACGTATATAGAGTAGTGCATACAATTGCTAAATTAATTAATTAATAACATCCAAATAGTATTTCATAAAATAATGGTAATGGCATCCAATATACAGCATAAAATTAAGGTGCTTACAACATTGATAATTTACATTGATTTGCAGTATAAATGGATATGAATTTTTTACAGTAAACACTATCACAAAAAACATCTCCGTTAAATTTAATGGTATGGTTTTTCTAAGCTAACAATCAATAAAATATTTTAAAGACAAAAATATCATTGTTTTAAGTTTATAAAGAATAATAATACTAACAAATCATGAAGTCAATGATAAGCAATTAATTTCACCATGTTTCCCTGATTAAATTTTATTACCTTTTTTGATAGGAAACATTTGGAAGAACATTTATCTAAGCAGAAAGTTAGTCCATTTATTTTTGCCACATGTAAAGCAATAGTATCCACATACAAATATATTTTTTGTTACTGTGAAGAGGAATTTGTAAAGTTTTCCTAACATTATTTTTTCTAGAAGGGGAATCTAATTTCTTAGTAGTAAATATTTTAAAAAACTAAGCATTTTTGTAGTGTGGTGGAGAATCTGTGGAAACTAGTGTAACCTTTCCCACCAAATGGCCAGAATAAATGTGCAGATCACAGTTACCCTACTATATCTCACTCCACTCCTCCATTCTTCTTGGGTTGTGGTTAAGAATCATGGGGTTTGCAGGAAGGTTGCTTATGTAAAAAAATAAAATTTTTATGGTTTTTTTTTAAAGAAGCAAAAGAACAAAAAATCAAAAAGAAATGAAGGAGATAAAGAGAGAGGAAAATGCATGCACTGAAGCATATAATTTAATGTAATTCAGAAGTTAAATATGCTTAAAACAGTAATTATTTATTCTCTAATTTATTTATCCACAGGCACTCTATGGAGCCTCTTCTGTGTTTAGGATGAATGTGGCATTAAAAAGTATAAAGATTTGCTTATTCTTTTTAAGAAGTTCACAGATTGAGGTAGCGAGAAAAACCACATAATGTATCAAGAATATCATAAATGCTAAAGATAAAGATATTTTTTAAAATTATAGATACTCAATAAGATTTCAGAAAGGTAATGCATGAGGTAAATTTTGAAGGACGAAAAATGTACTGGTAAGGGAACAGATAGAAAGTCATTTTGGAAGATGGAAACAAACAAACAAACAAACAATCCTGAAAACTGCATGTACATTTGAACGTAATAGTTAAGATACACAGAAATTCTAGAATCATGTATATATCAATGAAAATAACTCTATAGCTATATAAACATAAATTACTTAAAAACCAAGAGGACATGCAGTAACTGGGTTTAACTACTTCTATTATTTACTTTTCTATGTTGATATAAATTTAGGTTTTTAAAATAGTAGAGAGTTTCCTTATTCTCCTGTGCTTACTATAGTATTAATATATTATATAAATGTGACATAAACATGATCAACTTTTTTAAAATTGAAAACATAAGTAAGAGTTGACAAAATATTATTAACTGAATTACAGACTTCATTAGGATTTCACTTTTTCTGTTTGGTCTGAATTCTTGTTCTCTTCCAAGATACATTCCAATTTACCATATTACATTTAATTTTTCATATCTGTAATGTTCTTAAATGTCAGTTTCCAAGTCTTTCTCTGTCTTTTCTGATCTCGATAGTTTTACATCCCTCTGCCACAGGGAAAATTACTAAAGTTTTTTTTTTTGATATGTGCTGAACTATCGCAACAATTAATAAAATTTGAGGGAAATAATTTGAGGCAATGCAAATATCCTTTTTCGTGTTTTGCCTGCCTGACTTAGCATCCATCAGTGGATCTTTCTTGCAGCAATTATTACTATGGAATTCTAAGTGAGATTTTCTACTGCCCTGAATCCTTCCATATTGATTACTTAAAATTCTACCTTAAAGAAAAATTTTTCCTTTCTACTCCATTCATTTATTTATATCATTATGGATTTAAAGAGATTAATTGTAATACAATCACTGTTTCTTTGCTTGCTCAAAATGTTTCAGTTTTAACCTTTGGAAGATTTTCCAGGTTAATTTCTTTCCACATTCTCTTATTCTCTCCACCTAGGTATATTTCAGTACTTTCTTAGCTTGTGACATTACAAGATGCTCCAGGCTTATCTTGCATTTTTGCTGTCCCAGTGTTAGAAAGAACAATTTTCTAATTTTATATCTTTTTTATTATACTTTAATTAGTGGACAATTTCCCAGGACTGTGAAACTCAAAAAATAATAAAGTGATGGGGGATAGAAAGGGATGACATAAATCATTTCAGAAAACAACACTTGTCTAGATATTATAAGGTTAAAGACACAAAGAAGTATAAGCAGACACCGTTTCTGATTGATAAATAATTTTACATGAGAAGATGGTGCAACAACTGGGAAACTATTTTACTTGTATACAAATAAGCTAGTATGTTTCACATAATAGGAACTACATTTTTTATTGTTAGGGAAAAATGTTACAAATAAACAAAGGGGGAATGCTAGAATGAAACTGATGACTAACTGAAGTTTGAATTATCAGAATAATTTTATGTGTGCATGTGTGCAGATGCAAAAATAAATGTTTTGTGGTTCTATACATAGATGTATTTCCTAGCCTCATTCCCTTAGTGGTCTTAATGACCCTCCTGTAGCAACAAGCAAACCTAGCCCCCAGATACTGATTTCAAAATACTATGCTTCAATAAAAGGCACAGGGATTTCTTTGAAAAACTGTTATTTCAACAACTGGAGAAGGAAAAATACAAGATGAGCATGGGACATCTTATAATATTGTAGAATAGTCTAAGCAGTTAATTCTCATTTCCTCCATTAGAGGTATCCTTCCTCAATTTGATCCTCTCCAACTCAAGTTGGCCCACTTGCTTATTTCTCTCAAAACTTAAGACCCAACTTAAGCAGCACTTACTCTTAGAAGAATTACCCTACTCTGCTCCTACTAGTCACGGCCATTTTCATTGCCAGTCTTTGTAATTACATATCAGCATGAACAAGTAGCTTTACTGAGCATCTAAAATGTTCTTTTTATTCCTGAATGTTCTGTCAACCTCCCACAATACCATACCATACCAGCAGGGACTACTTTGTCAATCTCTGAATTGAATTTTATTACCTACCCTGGAATAACTGACTGATGTTTTATCAAGTAACTGAATGGATCAACACTGCGAGTTGGGCTATGTACAGGAGCAGATGGAGATTAAGCATTTCTTACAGTTTGTGTTAAGCAGCTCTTGACAAAGAAAAGATCATCCTAATGCAGAAATGCATGGAGTATGAAAAGGGATAAACAAATGAGCATAGATCATCCAAAGCAGAATCCAGATTTCATCAGAGATACTGTGTTTTGTCACATTTATCACAGACTTTCCTCAAATTTTAGCTAAAAGCAATTAAAAGTTTAACAAATACTATTTCATTTTTATAGTTTTTAAAAGTCTTATGCAAATACACTTGCTAATGTTGTAATAAACTCATGCAGTCTTCTTTTGCCACTATGTGACCATAATTAATTATCATGCCCACCTTTGTTAAATATTCAAATCATTCCCTTGAGAGCTACATAAGGTGGAGTCCTTCAGAAAATTGTCATCATTTCTAGATTTCCAGGCAAGCCACGCAGTCAGTAGCTACTCTTACAATGGCACACTTGCTAATGGCCTTATGGGAGTATACAGAGAGCACTTTCTCCTACGTGGATGAATAGATTTTTCTAAATTGAAAAAAGTGAGAAAGATACTCTACACATATGAATAACTGTGCTATCTTATTAGAGACAAAAATGTCACTTATCCATTCCGTTAATATGTTTTGGGTAGTTAATATGTCTAAGACACTGTCATATACAGAGAAAACAACAGTAAGTAAATGAGTTGTATAGAGAGACTACAGGAAGATGGAACAGAATGAATAAATTTATAGTATGAAATTAGGGAAAGAGAATATCATTGAAATAATGACATGTTTATTAAGTTGCATAAATTTAGCTATAAGCTAACATTTATCAGGGTAAAACACTTCTAAATTCAAAATACAGAAAGATTCTGGAGAAGGTATCAGGAGTCCACTATACAAGTTGCATTTTTCAGATAGTATCTCTGTTCATAAATGCCCCCCAAATCATTTTCCTGTGTACTGATTTAT
>PVJX010037723.1:0-16751 GCA_004027295.1 Dolichotis patagonum
TGCTAAGACAAACTGAATAGTCTTTTAAAACCTAAAATCTTCTAAGTTAGGAATGAAGAAAAAAGAAGTGATAGAGTGCTAATACTCCAAAGCTCATGGGTCAGAAATTATTGTCCTTATTGCTTAACTCTTAATTTAACTTAATGTTCAATTTAATTTTAGAAATCCTGATTTTGTTTCAGACATTGTTGAAAATTTGACTTCTTCATTAACTATGTGCTGATAATTGGGCAAAACATTTTACTAAGCTTTACTGACAGTAAATATTTAAAATATATTCTCTAACATTTTCTAAAATGTATGAGGCTAGATATATAGATATGTGGATATATATATATATATATGCACACATATATGTTACGTTTAAAGTCACAGTGATGCTAATACCAATTCATAGTTGATAATTATGGTATGATAACTGATTTGATGGGTCAGAAGACAGTTTACAGCTGATACAGGAACAAGAAACTCAGGGTAAAAAGTAGGACAGGTGAGCTCCACAGAGAAACCTCAAATGCTATGTATGACTCTGCCAAACCCTTGCACTTTACTAAACAAGCACTACAATTATCAATAGAGAAACTGAACTTCTACTTCAGCTGGTACCTCCTATAAGGAGACACAATTAGATTTTGAGCTTAGTTAAGTACTCATAAAAGATAAGCATTATCGAGAAGATGCAACATCACTAGTCTGTAACACATTAATCACAGTTATATGATTCAGAATTAATGAATATATAAAAGCATGAGAGAAAATGTAGCCTATACATTTAAGAAAGTATTAGTAGTGACCTATTGAGGTAATCCAGATATTAAAGCTGACAAGGATTTTACAGCAACTTCTACAACTGTATTCAGTGATATAAAGGAAAATGTTTCTGAAATATTTCTTACATTTCTGAATAGATGAAAATGTTAGCAGAAATGAAGTCTATGATAAGAGTGACATTGGAAATTCTAGAAATGAAAAATACAGTATTTAAAATAAACTTTATTATTGTCGTTGGAAGTAGTGAGAGTCAGTAAACTTGAAGATAGGTCAGTGGAAGTTAGTCGGTGTAGAGAAAAGGGTAAAAAATCTTTAAAATCTTTAAAAGTGAAACAAGCTTCAGAAACTTGTGGGACAACATTAAAAAGTCTCATATACATATAACTTGGAGTCCCCGATGGAGAGAACAAATATCAAGAAATAACGTTTGAAGGAATATGGCCATATTTTTCCTATGTTGGGTGACAGATTTGAATTTTAAGAAGTCAGCCTCCTCCTTTTCTTCTCTCCCTTTTTTTCTTTCTTCCCTCCCTCCCCTCCTGTGTACTACCTTGCCTCCTCCTTTCCTTCTTTGGACCCAGGACTTTCACACTGAGCTACATGGCTAGCCCTTTTTAATATTTGAGACAAGGTCTCACTAATTGCCCAGGCTATGCTCAAATTTGTGATCTTCCTGCCTCAGGCTCCCAAGAATGCTGGGAAGGAAGTGAATTCTTAATGTAAGATATACTGAGTATACTTAGTCATTTCATGATCAAAAAGCTGAACTCCAAAAGTAAAAAGTTTTGGAAGGATCCAAGGAAATGACATAATACTATACTCTCATTTCAGTGATTGATTAGAAACTCATTAGAAACCACAGAGATTATTTTTAATTAACTTCCTTAAAATTACTTACGTATTTTAAAGCCAAAACCATATTTTATATTGAGATTATAACATATAGATTTACTACATAGATGCTATGCAGTAAATGATAGAAGGAAGAAGTGGACCTACATAATAGTAAGGTTTTACATTTTATAGAAAATTGTACAATTTTACTCTAGGTTCTGAAAAGTTAATGATTTATATTTTATAATTCCTAGAACAAATGTAAAACAAAATGATATGAAAATATATAGCTTTTAATCCCTGGAGCAAATACTAAATAAAAATAATATGAAAATGTATAGTTCAGTTACGAGTTGGGAGCATCGTGCATTGGTAGAGCATGTACCTAGTAAGCATGAAGCCCTGGGATGGATCTCAGTACCACAAATAATAATACAACAAAACTCCACAAAAAGTGGTACAATACATGTATACCCCATAATACCATTTTTACTATCATTATTTTTTGGGAGACTAGGTCTCATTCTGTTGCCTGGGTTGGCCTATACCTCCTGGCCTCAAATGACCTTCCTGTTTTGGCCACCTGAATAGCCAGGAGTATAGACATCCATCACCATGCCCAGCCTTCAGTAATGCCATTAAATTTTAATGGGCTGTTTTAAATCAAAGGCAGAAATAGTAAAAATGAGCATACAAGCAAGTTTTCATCTTAAGAAACTGACTTTGGAAGTAAATGGAAAAAAGTTACAAAATATATAAATATTAAGCATATGTGAAATGAGTGCACTAATATGAAAATAGAATTTAAGATAAAAATATTGCCAGGTAGTCGGTATATTTTATAATGGTAAAAAAGTTAATTCATTAGAAAGCTACAACAATCATAACTTTAAAGCAAGTAGCATATATATGTAAGCATCTAATAAATAATAGAACCTTGAAATGCATCAATAAAAATTGGATAGAATTAAAAAGAAATTCTTTTTTAAATTATTGACTTAAAAAGGCAATTCTACCTAGATTGTTAGATCTTTCAACATTCCGCCTTAGTAAATGGATAGAAAATGTAGATGGGAAATTAGTAATAATGTAGAAGCGTCACCTCCTTACAGTGAATAGATAATTATGCAGCAGCACACTGTATTTCATCAACTACAGAATTAATTTACATTATACAGTTATTAAGGTAAGCTATGTTAGACTATTGAATAATTTTCAATTACCTGTTATTCGGTTCAGAATGCCCTGTAATTCTTTCACTCTTTGAATGGTTTTATACTATTTTGTTATGTTTGATATTATTGTATTTGAAACTATGCTAAACTATAGCAGAGAAGAGATACTGTGACAGCTACTGTTAATGTCTGGTTGTTTTAATGTAAAGTACTGTGTTGCCTATGTTGTCCTGTTCTGATCTGCTCTGTTCTGCCCTCTTTTGTTTTATTCTCTTTAAAATAAAAAAAAAATTTCAATTACAGAAATAATATAGAGTATGTTCTTTGATCATAGTGGAACTAAATTAGGAATCAATAATAAACATTAAGAAAAACTCTAGCATCTGAAAATAAAACAGCATATTTATAATTAATAACATATCAAGAAAGCAGTCACAAAGGAAATTGAAAATGATTATGAGAAAGCATCAACAAAATTGGTAAACCTTTTTAACTAAGTTGATCAAAAAAGAAGATGGAAAGGATTGCTGATATTAAGAAGAAATGGTATTTCTAATGTCAGTCTCTAATTGCCAAACCTATATCCATTATAATAACCATAATAATAGAATAGTATGAGCAGTTTATTCAAATAATTAAAGTGGACAGAGTCTCTAAAAAATAATAAAACTGACTCAGGATAAAGCAAAAAGTATAAATACATTACATTATTTGAACTTATAATAAAAATACCTTACAAAATTAACACCAGAGGTAAATTGTTTCACTGCTTAATTCTACCAGATAAGGAACAATCATTCTTTCTCATACTAAATAACCAGAGAAATAAGGAATGCTTCCCATTCTTTCAAGGCTAGCGTAATACTACCAGCATAGCCTGAAAACTGAAGGCCCATGTACCTTACAAATACTTCAGCAAAGATTTTGAACAGATTATTAGGAAAGCATAGTAGTTAGAATATGAAAAAAAAATACATCAAGTGCTAGTAGTATTTATTCTAGGTAAACAAAGTTGGTTTAACACTTCAAAAAAATAAAATTTACTGTGTTAATTAACCAAATGATGGAGAAAAATCAGACTGTTTTTGTAAGAAATTCAGTAAAGTCAGTTGGTGAATTGAAGTACCCATTAGTGATTACAATCTCTCAGCAAACTCATAAAAGTTTTTCTTGCCATTCTGAGAATGGACACTTACAAAAACTCTCTGACAAGTCCTGTTGTAGTCATAAAATATTAAAATGTTTTTTACTTAAGGATCAGGAATAAAAGAGGACCGTTCTCAGTACTTGCATTTGGTATTATACTGATGTTCCTAGCATTGTAATAAAGTAAGTCCTTTGGTCTTTTTCTTTCTTTTTCTGGGTTTCTTCAGGTTTTTTAGATACACAGTTTTGTTATCTGCAGTTGAACTGTCTTCTTTTTCTTTGGTTTTGATCTCTGTAGCCAGAAAAACCACCACAGTACTGATTCCCTGCAGATGTCACTGCACACACTTTGCAGTTTGCACTGGTTACCCTGCTGGTACTGGAAACTGTCTCCACAGTTTTGGACACTAGAGAAACTGTATACCACCTGTTGGCCGAATGGATTCTCTGCTATGTGTGTCCCTAGCTGCTGCTTTTCAGCCTAATTTGGATCTTCTTGAATAGCAAAACTAAGGCGGTAGTATTTGCTGCCTCAATTACGAAGGAGGCTTGGAAAAGTGATTATCTGGAATTTGCAGCTTCTTCATGGTAAAAGACAGAATGAGGTTTCTTGTTTGTCAGACAGATAGAATGGCAGCTTTCATAAAAAGCAGAGGGAATACTTCTTGAAGAGGTCTCAAGCTGTGAAAGAGATAGCCTGAGAGATCTATCTATTATCTGATGATTACCTGGTTTTCTCCCTAAATTAAGTCATAGTACTGTGAGAGTATTTAGACTGCATTGTTTCATTTCTCTTTCTGTTTACCATAACTATACCATAATCATCTGCCTGAAATAGATTCCTACATATTCTCTGCCCAGTTAGACCTCCAAGGCCCTGTTGAGGTTAATTTAGATGCTATATAGTGCCTACACTTCAATATGATAGGCTGTTGGAATTCAGATTGTTACATTTTCTAATATAAGTTCGGCATGTCAAGCACTTAAAATTTGAAATACTTTGATTTAGCAATCCATTTGTAGAAATCTGTTACCTAAAAGTAACAAGGTAGATACATAGACAAACACTTAGAAGTATATGTCACTGTGGTACAGTTTGTAGAAGTAAATACTTGAGAAAAGATCTGGTGGCAAACCTATGGCACATATACTACAGTGGGCTGTTGCTGTCACTGAAAACTCTGAAGGGTTCGCCATCATTGCTATGGAGTATTAAAATTAATTTTCCTATGTAGAATATTGTGAATCTATAAACACATCTCATATATTTTATCCAGGAAAGGTGTGCTTTATATTTTCCATGGCAAAAGCAATTTCTATACCAACAGTTATAGCTGAGTGTATGGGTATGTCTGTATCCATTCATCCAGTCAGCTAGTTTTGTGATATTTTGGCCAAGAAATGATGGTTATTTGGAGTAAAATATGGTTGTAGAGATGACAGATACAAATTATTTCAAAGGAATTGAGAGATAAATTTAAAAGAATTGGATAATATTTTAGAAAGGGAGATGAGATAGGAGTTAATCTTGTTTCCCAGCTTTCTAATTTTTGATATCAGGCCAGTGGTGGGCTAGTTATTTGATAGTGAACATTTTAATAGTACTAGACAGGACAAAGATTTCAATTTCATTTTAAGAACTTTGAATTTGAGGGAATATGGTTATGTTTACGTAAAGTTGATAGAGAGAAGTAATGAGTCTGGTGCTTGGTACAGATGTATTTAAAATACATTTATGGGGTACCATGTGGTATCTTAATTCATATTTTTATGGTGTAATGTTTAAGTTATGTTAAATATATCTATCTGTCTTGGTCTAGTAATCGTTCCTTTATCATAGAAACATTCAAACTTCACCTGTTTGAAGACCAAAGCACATTATCATCATCTCTAGTCATCTTTCTGTGCAATGCAATGGCATATCAGACTCCTGTCTAACTATAATTTAGTACTCTTGACCAATATCTCCTATCTCTGACTGCCCTCCTGTCTCCCTACCCTCTAGTAACCACAGCTGTCTGAATGCCTGGGAGATCTACTTTTTTAGGTTCCACATGTAAGTGAGATAATGTGGTACTGGTCTTTTTGCTCCTGCCTCATTCACTAAGCATTATGATCTCCATTGCTATCCACCTTATTACAAGTGACTGGATTTAATATTTGTTGTGAATAAATAATATTCCATGTGTACATATGCCATGTTTTCGTACTGTATTCATCAGTTTATGTGTACTTTGATTTTCATTTCTTGGCTGTTAGGAGTAGTGCTAATGTGAACATAGGGGTATAGAAAGATGTCTCTTTGGTGTACTGATTTCATTTCTTGTGGTTATATACCCAATGGCAGGATTGCTGGATTATATGGTAGTTTAGTTTTTATTTATTTATTTTGAGAAAATACCATACTTTTTTCTGCTATTACAGATTTACTCTCTCCCACTAATAGTGTGTCAGGGTTCCTGTTTTTCCACATTCTTGCTTGCATTTTTTTTTTTTTTTTTTTTTTTGGATAAGAGCTATTCTTACTGGAGTGAAGTGGTAATTCGTTGTGGTTTTGATTACACTACTGTGATGATGAATCATACTGAGCATTTTCGTAATCTATGGGTCATTTTTATGTGTTCTTTTGAGAACTAATTAGATCTGGGGGCAATTTTTAAAATGAGTTATTTTGCTATTAAGTTTTTGAGTTCCTCATATATTTCAAGTATTAACCTCTCAATGAAAGTATAGTTTACAGATATTTTCTTCATTCTGTAGGTTGTTTTTTTCACTTTGTTGAGTGTTTCTTTTACTGAGCAGAAACTTTTTAGTTAGATACAATCATTGTTTTGTTTCCTAGACTCTTGGGGTCTTGTTCAAAAAATTCTTTGCCTAGCCCAGTTTCTAAAGCATTTTCCTTGTGTTTTCTCCTAATAATCTCAGTTTCAAACCTCACATTTAAGACTTTTAATTCATTTTGAATTAATTTTTATGTATGGTAAGAAGTAAGGGTATAATTTCAGTCTTCTGTATGTCGATATCCAGTTTTCCAGCATCATATTATTGAAGAGTATCCTTTCTCCAATGTATGTCGTTAGTTGTTTTTACAAAATTGGTTGGTTGTAGATGTGTGGGTTTGTTTCTAGGTTCTCTGTTTTCTTCAATTGATCTGTGTTACTGTTTTTATGCTAATAGCACGTTATTTGGAGTCGTACAGCTTTGTGTAGTATATTTTGAAGTCAAGTAAGGTAATGCTTTTTTTCCTGCAAGTGTTTTTGGCTATGTGTGTGTGTGTGTGTGTATGTGAGAGAGAGAGAATTAGTCTTCTAGGTCTGTGAAGAATGTCCTTGGTATTTTGATAGAGATTATACTGAGTATGGGGATTTCTTTGGGCATTATGGGTATTTTAACAATGCTGATTTTTCTAATTTGTGAACTCAGGGTGTCCTTTTAGTTCTTGGTGTCCTCTAATTCCTTTCATTAGTGTTTTGTTGTTTTCGTTGTAGAGACCTTTTGTCACTACTTAAATTTTTTCCTAGGATTTTTTTCTTTTGTAGCTATTGTCAGTACGGACTAGTAATATAAATTTGGGAGTCAGTTGCTATGTAGTTGATAACTAAAAGTGAACATGAAATTTCTAGGAAGACAATTTTGGATAGGAAGAAAAGTGGGCCTAGAGTCAGACCTCCACAGCCACAGTATTAAAGGCCTGATAGAAGAAGATGAGCTGGCGAAGAAAACAGGGAGAGTGTAGGGTTGTGGAACACAAGGGAAGAAATTCTTTTATGGAGGAAGTGGTCAGTATTGACTGAAAGTGTTCTTGCACAAACATGTGACTAGTCTTTAGCAAAACACATTTAGTGAAATGATGGGAGGGAAGCCATGTAGCAGTAGGTTGAAGAATAGAGAGAGGAAATTGATAATGATAAATTATAAAAATTTATAAAAATTAGTACGATACTACATTGTTTCCAGGATTAATGATAAAGTCTGTGCCTGTTCAGTACAGATCTTTCACATATTTTCCATTGACTGTCTTTTGTTAGTTGAATACACATATGTAGAACCTATAGATATGGAGAGTCAACTGTACTTGATTCAAGATAGAACTGCTTGTGATTTAAACATTTTACCTTTTCCTGATTTTAAAATGTGTATTTTATAATAGATAAAAATAGAATATGGATTATTTATCAGTTACTAAAGAGAACTCATCCAGTTTCGAACAGAGGGAATTTAATATAATGAATTATTAACTAAGCATAAAATTGTTAGTTAAATGGTAGATTAAAAAGAATATTCTGAATATAACTCATTATTGGCTCTTATAGGAAGCAACCAGGGCAGAAGGAAGAAGTTTTTAATTAAAACTTAGAAACTTAAAGAGAAAGGGTGATGTAGAGGTGAAACTAGGACCTTTGGTGAGGACATACTGTCAGGTTAATGCTCTTTCTGATTTGTTTAAAGTCAAAGTTGAGGGTGGTAAAACTGGTTGGTTTTGCAAATGCTGACAACAAGTGTTAGAATTTAGCTGCTGTTATAGAAAGAAACTGCTGTTTGTGCTAATATAAAAGGTTGGAAATCAGGCTGCCATGGAATCTGAGTTTCCCTGTCCACTTTTGCTGAGTATACAATACTAAGAAGTAAGTCACTAGCTGTTTTGTATTCAAGGCATCCAGTTGTGCTCACTCTATCAAGTAATGTCTGTACACATAGGCTTGCTTTTGCTTAATATGAAACAGATTCTCCAAGTTTAGTGTCTTCTGTTGTAATAGAATCCACTGGGTATGGAGGCATCTATCATAGCCCCTGTGCATGGTCCCCATGAGATTAGGGTACCGTTGAGCAGTTGCAGTGGTTGCAAATGAATTTGGCGCTATTTTGCCATGACTAATAGTTCCTCTTTGTCTGACCTAGTGATCTAATGTCTTCTGCCAACATTTATGAAACTGTGGCAATATATATGAATGTGTTTCTGCTTCTTTGTGCTAACATTGTTTTGCAGTGACCCTTACTTGGTCCTAAGAAACAACTATCTAATCTTTAAGGTTGCTTCTGCTTATAGTGATAATAAGAAATTCATCTTGAATATAATACTGAGAATTAAACAAGGGAAATAAGGAGTTGAAAGAGAAAATATATGGAGAGGGCTCAAGCAATACTTATAGTAATACTAGGTGAATTTAATGGAGTAAATGATAATATTTGAAATGACACTAGGAATGAATAAAAAATATTAAAAAGCTACCAAAGAGGAAAAGCCTATTACTTACCCCCCAAAAAAATCTGACAGCAGAGTTCTCTGTAGTAGTACATACCAGAAAACATTAGAATATCTTTAAACTGCTGGGATAAAATAACTTTCAACACATAATTTTATATTAGCCAAACTATCATTTAAGAGAATGTAAGATACAATATAAAGAGTTACACATTCTAGTTAATAAAATATTTTGTGGAATTTAATTGTTGAGTATAAAAACTAATATAATGCAAAATTAAGAATGTATGCATTTGTGTGCATGTGTAGGTATATCAAAAATATGGATTCTGAGGGCTGGAGATACAGGTCAGTGGCAGAGTACTTGCCTGGCATGGCAAAGCAAGTAAACAAAAAAAATGACAATGGAGTTTTTTCAAATATCAGCTTTTAGGAATCAAGAGTTTGATGACTTGTCTTGACAAAGATGCTTGAAAACAACCGCTCCTAAATTGCTGAGGAAGGACAAGTTATCAGTAATTTATTGAAAGTACAAATTTATATACTGATTGATAGAATATTTTGACGCTGGAATACATCGTGGCATGTCTAACATCACCACATACTACAGAAACAAATGAAATGTCCGTTCGTGGGAGACTGGCTAAATATATTACTGTATATCCATACAAGAGGAAATTCTTTCTAAAGAGAAGGAAGATATCCCTTTATGGACTGATTCGGGAGGATTTCCAAGGTACCGTAAGTGAAAGAAGCAACTTCCAGATGAAATGATGGATGTTCTGTATTAGCGAGAGAGAAAATGTGTAATATTCTGTGTTAGATATGTGTTAGAGATTGTGCGCATGTGTGCATGTGTGTGTGTAAAGTTTAACAATATCTTTTCTGGGAGGGCTCAAAAATAAGTTGATAAGAAATGGCTAGGAACCATATATACTGTTGGATTGGTTTAGAACAAGAAGCTTCTAGCTAATTGCGTTGTAGAAAGAACTATTTGGAGGACATAACTGGATATTTATTTTTTACTTTGTTTTTTTTTTATTTTGTATTGTTTGTATACATTGTATACTAAAAGCTAACCTGTTTTAAATATGCTGGTCTCTCTCAAAATTGTTTCTGAAAATAGGTAATGTAAACCTATATTTATTAAAGAGTTTATATAATTGTAATAAATCAAGGTAAGTATAGTAAGTAAGGAAAGATTTCTCAGGGGCATTTGTGTGTTTTGTTTTTGAACTTTCTACTATAATTGGTTACTATACATATTAACTGTTACTTACTATACAAGGTTGTAAAAAATAGGCAGTATGCTATTGGCCTGTTACGGTTGTGAAAGGAAAATGCCTTCTAAGTTGAAATAGTTTATTTTTGTATGTTATTGTATCATTTTAATATTTTATATTTATAAAAGATGTGATGCCAAAATATATGGTGCAGAAATACATGGCATTAATACTAGTTCTTAGATAAATCTTGGTACCTTTGCACTCATAGTAAATAGAAACACTACTGTTTAATAGGGAATGTGACTTGTCTTTACTGACATTTAAAGGAATACTAAGAGATCTGAATTTACATCTCCTTTTCTGAATTAATCAGATAAGTCTAAGAATTACTAAAATTTTTTCTTTGTAGTTTTTAATGTTAAAGTATATATTGAAGGAAATAGTAAATGATAGATGTATGAGTGTATCTAATTGCAGAACTGTAAAGTACTTTTGCCTTATTTAATAATCTTGCAAGATATCTTAATGTCATATTTTTTGGTTACTTGTACATATTCCTCTCTAATATTTTCCACCCCCAGTAATGTTGGGATGCTTTGTTCAATACATTCTCAACTCAGGCTTTGATATATTCTAGCCTGTCAACTACTTACTACTTGAACATTTTGGTAATATTTTGTCAAAAATATTGTGCTGCAGGGACAAAGTAGAATACTTAAATAATTAATCAATTAGGAATTCATTTGAGGGAGGGTAGGCTGGACTCATTTAGGACAACATGTCACTTTTCCTAGAACATTCCGAGTCAGTCTCATTTTGGAGTCTGTAAATTGGTAGTCTTCAAAGTAGAGTACACAAACCTACCTGTTGGGATATGCTAAGCAAATTAGTAGATACTTTACTATCTGTATCTTGGTAATAGTTTGAAAGTTTGAAATCACTGAAATTTCAGCAGTTTATTGTTTTGGTTACTACGGAAGCACTAGAGGGGACCTAATGTTAAAACATGGGCAACGCGGGAAGTAAGTTTGAACTGTGAACTCAAATATTTTTTCTTTTATACTGCAAGTAGACCTTGACAGAAAATGTTGAGATATAAACATATTTACAGTCATACAAGGGCATTTATCCAAATTGGGTTACATCTTTCTTTTGATATTTAAACTAAGCTTGACTATCTTGAATGAAAATTACATACTGTAATGTCTGTTTTTGCCAATTGAAAATACAAATGACATCCACAGCCATGTCTTTTCATTTCAGTTAATTGTACTTACAGGGTTTTGCATATTGGATTTCTTTTCTCAGGAGAGAATTTGCATTTTTTCTAGCAATTGTATGCTCTGATAGCAATTAAATACCCTTGCTCCCTTGCCTCCATGTACTTAGTACATTGTGGTATGCATACTCTGAGATATAGCAGTAAGCAAAGACATTTGATGGCTAAAATTCATTAGTATTCTTTTTTTTTTTTTAAATCTCAGATATTCAAGATTAAAGCAGTGCAATTAGCTGAGAAACTCCTTCCTGCCTTTAATACACCTACAGGGATTCCCTGGGCAATGGTGAATCTAAAAAGGTAAACTGTTTTATGTGATTGTTTCTGTTTTAGTAGAATTAACTGATTTTGGAAAACCTTTTTAGTCTTAGAAATTTCAAATGATCTGTGCCACCATACTTTTCAAGCTTAAATTATGTTCTCTTTATATGTATGTAGTAGAATATTGCTTTAAAACATTTTCTAAGCTTTTAAAAATAAATTCTTTACTTTGAGACAGGTCACCTCCTCTAACTTCACTCCAGTTTTTACTACTTGTTTCTTTAAGTATAAATTTCTCTTCTGCACCAGTATGGTCAATGTTTGTTTCTTTTACTTATTAATTTCCATTTAGTGCTATAAGAGATTTACAGTACTTTCCTTCTCCTTTTATCTTTATATACATTGTAATTGCTGATCTTTTAAGTCAAGATGGAAAACAAGACTTACTTCATGGCATTGTCATTATAGTATATATGCTCTTAAAAGTCAAAGTGAACTCTTAAAGTATGTTTTATTCTAAAAGAAAATGCTGATTGACAGTAGTAGTAAATGACTTGTTTTCCTTGTTTAATTTTATAAATCATTTAAAGATAAAGAATTAAAATTTGCATGATGTCAGCATTTTAATTTGCGATTTGAATCATTTATGCTGACTGGAATTTTTGCTACTTAAGTTTTCTTCAAGTAATAGTTCCTTTTGTGTTGCAGTTTGTAAATTATGTGAAAATTTGACTTGTTTTCCTCACATTTAGGCTCTCTAGAATAAAGTTAGGAACATTTAAATTTGTGGAGGTGTTAATTAGTGACAACTTTATTTGAAAAAAAAAACTTTATTTTAGTCATTGCTAACGAAGAATTTACAGAATTTAGATTTACATTGAGAAGTCAGCATTTAACACTGAACAATAAACCTAACTTTTTTGCTCTCTGATTTCACCCATTGTGTAAAACAAAGTATCTCCTTTGTGAAGGAAAAGCTGGCTGAAGTGTAGAGTGACCTGTACTTCAGGATGTGGCCAAGTGATGTGGTACACACACTTATTCCTAGTTCATCACCGATTTTCTGATCTTTTCTGTAGTATCATTGTCAGTCAGGTCACATAACTACCCCCGACCCCACTGTAGGAGGCTAACTCTAAAGCTACTTAGACTCCTTTTGATTGCGTACTTCTTCCTGTTTAATAAATCTGCCCGTGCCTCTCACTGATGTGCCCTGAAATGCTTTTCTGTGATGATTTAAGAACCTACTTTGTGTGTGTTGGGGGAGGGAGTGAAATTGAGGCCCTTACCTCTTTTATGGGGTAACATCACCTCAGCCTGAAGAACTTTAGCATCTCTTACAGTGCTAGTCTCTGTTACAATGAGTTTCTACAGTTTTCTTGTTGAAAAGTCTATTTTGAACTCATTCTTAGAGTATTTTCAATCTATGTGAAATTCTGAGCTAATGTATGTTTGTTTTCCTGAACTTTAAAGGTGCTGTTTCTTATTTAGCCTTTGTTGTTTCTGATAGGTGAGATTTTGTTATCTTATTATAATATATAGGATTTATATATATCTACAAGTGCTTTTTTTCCCTTAATATTTATTTATTTTTTACCAGTTTAACGAGGATGTATACCCAGCAAGTTTTTATTCTGCCTCATTTTTTATTTTCTTCTGAAATTCTATTTACTGTACCTGCATTTTAGAACTTTTTATTACTAGGCTATACATCCCCCAGACTTTTCTTTTAATTTGTCAATCCTTTTTTTCTGTTCTTTAGATACAGTAATTTTCATTAATCTGTCTTCAGGTATACTCTTTCCTGTATTTTTCTACTCTGCTTTTAAACTCATGGCATTAAATTTTTAGAACTGTATTTGGCAATTTGTTGTTCTGAGTCTCTGCTGAAATTTCATACCTTTTCATTTATTGTGAAATATTTAACTTTCTTTCATGGAACATAGAACAAATACTTGAAATTTTTTGTAATTCTCATATCTGGATCATCTCAGGGTTAGTCTGAGTTGATTATCCCTTTCTTTGAGGCTGTTGGGTCACATTTTGAATATATAGAGAACATTGTGAAAGTTAAGTTGTAGAAGCTGTATTCTGTTATATTTTTCTGAACTCTTCTTCTCCCCCATTAAAGTAGTAGTTAAAACTTCAAATTCTATCACAATTCATTTCTTTAACTGGGCTGTTTATGTGTGTTTCTACTCATTTGTGACTCAGCAGACAAAACATAAGCAGGACTCAGACTTTAAAGTCATCTCTTCTCTGGCTCTTTTCACCCAGGGTTCCTTTATCTTTTTTCATAGTTGCCATCACTAGCTTGAATTTTTCAAGCATATTGAATTGAAAGATATTACAAGATATTGTAAACAAATAAAAAAGTATTAATAAACTAGGAAAAATTTTAGTGTCAGTAATAATGACATGATAAGAATGTTATCCTTAATATGTAAAGAACTTTTCCAGACTGTTAGTAAAAATACTCATCAGCTTAGAAAGCTGCCAAATATACAAATAGGTAATTGAAAACAGATACAAAGGTAAAGGATAAATATTTTTTAAAAACCTTGCCACTTCAGTAATAAAAATTAAAACAAAAACATTTATCTAGCAAATTGACAAAAAAAAGAGAATGATGTAATGTAAGATTGGCATGAGTACAGAAAAGAATGCTTACATAATATTAGAAACATCAGAAATTTGTGAGGCAGATTGGCAGTAGATTTTTGACATCTTTTTTTTTTCCACAGCAATGAAAAGTTTATTAACACATTTGCAACTCAGTTAGTGAATCTATTATAAAAACACTTCCCTCCAGAATTTCTAAGGAACCACAAGTTAGTATAGAAATTTATAAGCCAATATTAATAAAATACTAACAAAAATTGTATTTCTAGACATATCATTATTATCCTATTTCTTTGCTTTTGGTTAAAATCATATCAAACTATAAGATCAAGTGGAGAAACCACTTGATAAATTCATCTTGGTACTTAACGGCCTTCAAAAATGGCATGGTTTACATATCGACAAATTTTTTTTTTTTAAAGGATAACAACAATACAGAATTCCAAGGAAAAAAGGAAAAGAACAACAACAAAAAAAACCTAAGAAGTTATTACTTGACAAATTACATACTGACATCTTGGAAATAGTTGTTCAAATTACAAAGTTAAAACATGTAAAGTAGACATTCATACAGTGAGACTGTTAACAGTTCTGCTCCATGATCTGACAAAAACAGCAATATGGTCATCCATCTTATCCACTCAAATATACATGCAATTATATCAAAAGGGTAAAATTAAACACAACAAAACAGAACAAAGTGGATTACAAGAAAGCAATGTAAGAGACACAAATTTCAAAGCTAGGCAATCAGAGATATTCACTCTCTATCATATTGACTCTTATTTTCTTCCAAATAGTTGTCCATATTGTCGCATACAGGGAATTCACATGAAACAAACACCAATAAGAACGAAGCATTGGAGACATTACAAGACCCCAAAGGCAAGCAACAATCAAACCGGAGTGGGCATACCAGTGAATCCTGCCATCTTCAGTGTAGCTGCCCACACTCCCAGACCTGATGCTATCAATCACAACAGGCCTAAACAAAATCAGTCAATACAAAGTAGGCATCTAACAAACCAGATTCAAATAAGATCAGTCACAACAAGACAGTATAAGTTTTAAAGGGCTTCAGATTAAGTTGATAGGAAACTAGGGATGATTACCATAATATGTCCCATATTATGTCCCATTTTTGGGATAGCTGACCATGTCCTCAAATCCAGTGCAAGTAGACAAACTGGAACAGCACAAAATCCATCCAAGCAGAGTGATGAGAACAATGTAAATTCCAAATCCTGCTACCCAATCAACAATATCCTCTGCCTCCCCTTTCCAGACAATTCCTCCCCCTTCACTCCCACAGGGTGCACCGCTCGCTTTGGGTCCCACTGCCTCCCCATGTAGAGCATCTCAGTGGACCCTATCTCCCGATTCACTCTGCCTATGCCTCCCCTGGTCAATACTTCAAGGCCATCTACACTAGAGATTACAGCCAGTCTTTCCTGCCTCATCTCTGCTATTTCGTCTCTCTGCCATTGGTTGTCTACCTTTCTGTTCCACTCCACCGTCTGCCATGTTCACCGAGGCCTCCCTGCCACTGCTCCTGAAATGCTTGTATTCTTGTTCTCTCTCTCTAAAATGTCCTTCAGTATTTTTTGTAGGGTTGGATTGGTGGTCACAAATTCTCCAAGTTCCTCTTTGTCGTGGAAGCATCTTGTTTCTCCATTAATTTCTAGAGAGAGTTTTGCAGGATACATCAATCTGGGCTGGAGGTTGTTCTCCTTCAGGGCTTGAATTACTTCACTCCAAGTTCTTCTTGACCTGATGGTCTGTGTCGAGAAGTCTGCCGTGATTTTGATGGGTTTTCCTTTATAGATGATGTGTTTCTTTTCTCTGATGGCTTTTAATATTCTGTTCTTATATTGAATTTCTGGGATCTTGATTATTACGTGTCTGGGTGTAGCTCTGTTTTGGTTGTAGGTGGCTGGAGTTCTGTATGCTTCATACATCTGCATATCATTTCCTTTTTCTATGCTTGGGAAATTTTCCTTAATGATTTCTGTGAATAGCCTTTGCAATTCCTCCGTTTTGACTCCTGCTTCTTCATTCACATGCTTTATTCTTAAGTTATAGACCCTCTTGTCGTCCTCTAGCCTTCCAATTGTTACTGCCTGCTCCCTTGTTATTTTTAAGAGATCTTCCCTTTCATGATCACACATTGCAAGCCTGTGTTCAATTTTTGATAGTCTATCTTTGGTTTCTTTCAAGCAGTTTTGCCAACTTTC
>PVJX010037724.1:0-16773 GCA_004027295.1 Dolichotis patagonum
CATTGCTCACCGATCTTAGCTTCTCTAATGCTAGCCCCAGGACCTCATATTCGAGCAGTTTTTTTCACTTTAGTTTCTTCCTGGGTTGAGAGACTCCATCTCCCTCTGTTTGGGTCTCTCCAGGGTGTTGTATTCTGGCATTTGAGCTGTCTCTCTCAGAAAGGATCCATATCCTGCTACCTACCGGTCAGCCATTTTAGAAGCTCCTAAAGTTAGATTCATAATAAAATGATATTGAGTCATGGAAAATAAATGCAGACAATGAAATGAAATGTCAGAAATATAAAAGACCTTCAGAGAATGTTAGATTGGCAGTCATTATTTTTCAGTGTTGTCATCATCATTATCAGAGTGTAATGCTGGGGTTATACTCAAATAAGAACTTGAAAGCCTATGCTTCCTTGACATAACACCACCCTTTTTAAAGTAAAAGCCAAACATGTTCATTTCACCCAACACTGTCTCTCCCACAGAAGAAGTACCTTCTACTCGAGCTAAATACAGTAACCATAACTCACTTGGAATTTGAAAAGCAGTAACTACTCTCCACATATTTATATTATTTATGCACTATGTTGCACTTTTTGCATTTTAAAATGTGAAAACAATAAACAAGCAAAACAAAACAAAAACAAAAACACCTCCACAGTTTCATTTTGTTTAGGTACCTGTCAGAAAATTTGAAATCATGAGGAAAATCTTACTGCTATGAATCACTAAACATGATGGAGATCTATATCACTGATATAGAAAGCCGTTTCTGATATGCTGTTTCATAACAAAGTATTTGCAACATACACACATTAACAAATATATCAGAAAATTTGAAATCATGAGGAAAATCTTACTGCTATGAATCACTAAACATGATGGAGATCTATATCACTGACATAGAAAGCCATTTCTGATATGCTGTTTCATAACAAAGTATTTGCAACACACATACATTAACAAATATATCAGAAAATTTGAAGTGAATATTCTTGTGTTGCATTATTATTGAAAATTTATAGCTTCATCTTTATTCTCGGTATATACAGCTTTAATTTTTAGTATAAATGTGTTATCTAAAACTATCAAAAAGGCAAAGACCTTATAATGTCATTCCTTTTTCTTCAGCCAATATGGGACATGTTGGCTCTTTCAATCCTTGATTTGTTTCCTTTTTCATCTTATTTCATAGCAGAAGTGTTGGACTTTTGTGAGTCCTGTCTAAAAAACTTCCCTTGTCTACCTTACATACTCTGGTGGTCAACTAACCTGTGATGTAGTTTGGTCTTCCATCACATGGTGGCATTTCATAGTTACTTTCTAAATATTCTCCAATAAAATTCATTAATTTCTTAAAATAAAATTGAAATATACGTGACTTTCAAGAATGTCATGAAATTGATTCTAATTATGCTTAAAATTCTCTCTCTCTCTCCCTCTCTCTCTCTCCAAAATACTGGAAGGATATGCTCTGAATTGTATTGTAGAGACTTCCAAATTCACATTTCATTTATTAACTCATTATCACATGTTTACTGGAAGACTTATATATGTTAAATTGTGTTATCCAAATCCACTTGTACATCTACTACTTTTCTTCAGAGCCTCTGTATTCAATTGTCTGCTGGAACCGACCACTTGGCTCAAGACAGATACATATTATTATCTAGACATACAGACATAATTCTGCATGGACACATACTATCACTTTTAACCAATTTGTTCCTTAATCCTGGAAGGTAAGTATATGAAGTGTAAAGAGAATTTTAAAAAGCCAGAGGAAGTCCATACATTTTAGACAGAAAAACCTGTGCTAAAATAGCCATTTTCTTATTTCAGAATTCTTGGAGCTGATCAATTGATCAATAAGATTGTTAGTAACCCAGGAAGTGGATTAATAATATCAGGTTAAAAATATAAGACTTGGGCTGGGTATTTAGCTCAGTGGCTTAAGTGCCTGCCTGGCAAGCATGAGGTCATGAGTTTAATCCCCGGTAGCAAAACAAAACAAAACAAAACAAAAAACCCAATAAAATACAAGACTTACCTCTATTATGTAGAGCTGAGAATAAAAATCTCCATTATACCTTTTTTTGGTACTGGGAATAGAATTCTGCACTTGCCAGGCAGACATTGTGCAGCTGAGCTATATGCCTGGCCCCTCCATTATGCTTTGACAACCACTGATGCATATAATTTCCTAGTCCTGATTTTTTTTTCTTCTCCAATATTTATTGAGTTCCCATTAAATTGCGTTGGCCTTTGGTTAGGTCCTAAATCAGCATCATTTATTTTTATTTTTTTTAATTCATCATCATTTAAAACAAAGGTTTTATCTTCATAATGCTTATATTCTACTTTACACTCTTAAAAATTTGAAGAAAAACTTACAAATAAAAATGTGCAGATCTTAAGAGTGCAATGACATGCAAATAAATGAATGGGAAATATAATCCCAGAAAGCTTTCTGTCCCTCTTCTCAGCTGCTTCCCTTCAGTAGCCACTAAAGTTATTTCTATGAATGCATATTACCCTCACCTGTTGTAGAACTTTGAATAAATGGAATCATATGGAATGTACTTTCCTGTGTCTAGTACCTTTCAGTGAACATACTGCACTGGATTTTCATCACTGTAACTGTGCATACTGGTAGTTTATTGTTTTAAAATTTTTGCTCTAAGTAATTCATAGTGTGAACACAGAAAAACTTGTTATCCATGTAAATGTTGTTTGATATATGAATTGTATGCATTCTTTCATATTGTACAGTACTTATATACATTCTATACAATTGTTTTGGTGAATACACTCTCCAATTTGTCTTGGAAAAGAATTATCATTGCAATTACTGAGTCACTTTTCAAACCTAAAATTGGTAGTCTGTTCATCTGTTTAGAGGTTAACAATATACAATACACCTATAGGGATCTCTTTCTGAAGGTGGTAGTCATTGTTAATTCCCTATTATCTTGTTTTGAAATCCTGTATCACTTACATTGTTTTGTTTTGATTGGCTTTATTCTGTTTGATTTTGCTTGGTTTTTTTCTTTTATTCTCTTTAAATTTAAAATTATAAAAGAATCGCTGAGTCATAGGATAGGTGAATATTTAATGCAATAGGAAATTGCGAGAGAGATTTCCAAGTGATTGTACCATTTTATACTAGCAGTGCTTAAGAATGCCAGTTGTGGGGCTGGGGATTTAGCTCAGCAGCATAAGCACCTGCTTTGCAAGTGCACGGTCATGAATTTGATCCCCGGTACCGATAAAAAAAAAAAAAAGAATGCCAGTTGTTCTATATATCTTCATCAAAATGCTATTGCTGTGGCCCTGAAGCAAGGCCAGCAGATTGCTGTAGTTGCTGGTTTCAAACAGGAGCCAAAAGAGAATTCTCTCTGTGGCCTGTTGGCCATTTCAGAACTTTGGAAATGGAATGGTCAATTCATCAGAAAGAAATAGTAGCTGAGTGTGGCAGACTTTCAGCAGCCTGCAAGAGAGAGACCCTGGTGCCTCGGGACCTGCATCATGCAGTTGACTCAGGGTGCTGGGAGAACAAGGAGCTCCTCTCCTCTCTGGGGGGCAGCTAAGAGTGTGGCAGAGTTTCAGCTACCTCAAGGAAAGACACCCTGGCGCATTGGGACCTGCACCATGCAGTTGACTCTGGGTGCTGGGAGAACAAGGAACTCCTCCCCTCTCTGGGGGGTGGTTGTGAGCCTGCCGGCATGCAGGCTGAGAATCAAACATCTCATGTCATCCTATCCCCTGTCCCATGTCCCCCCCGTTAGCAAGTGGGAGCCAGTGAACTACACATCTTGTGAAAGATTGGCTATGTTATTTAGTATGAGCTCCCCATATGCAAAGATATGGACAACCATTTGGAAGAAAACAAGAGACAATATGACAGATAGTGAAGATCTCTGGTTGTCTAGCTTTGAAATTTATGCTTTCTTATGTCCCGTTCTGTTCTGTTTTGCTGTGTTTAATTTTATCCCCTTTAAAATAAAATTTTTAAAAATGCTATTGCTAGAAAGAGAAGGCTACATAACAGTTACAGATTTAAAAAGATTCAAATGCATCTTAATTAAATATAATACTTGAATAAGGACTAGAGATTAGATAGTAGTATTATATCAATGCTAAATTTTCTGAATGTGATCATACTCATTGTATTATGATTATGCAGATAAGTGTCTTTGTTTCTGGGAAACAAAATGCTGAAGTATTATGATGTTTATAATTAGTTTTCAAACATTTCAGCAATGATATACATATATGATTTATGGTATATGATATATAACATATATATAGAAAGAATGCAACTGTAAAATATTAACTGATAGATGTAATTTAGATGCAGAAATGCACTTTATTATTCTTGAAACATTTTACATGGTTGAAGTTTTTTCAAAATAAAACACTGATGAGAAGGAAGGTACGATGTCTGCCAGCCCTCCAGAAGAAAAAGTGATTGAATGAGAATAAGCACTAAGATTAACAAATTTGGTTATATGAAAACATGAGATGATAGATTACACAAATACTATAATAGAAGAACACAAATAGAGGAACATCATATTGACTTCTTCTGGAAATAGGTAAAGAAGACTTTCCATAGGCCATCTTGTTGGGACAGACTACCACAAATTTCCAAGACTTTTGTGACATTTAAAAATAGCAATGTCAATGTATTATGGATAACAACAGATTTCTTCTCCATAATATATAGTGAGGAAGAGAGGGAGCTTGAGATCATCTAAGTATCTAATTAAGGTATTAAGGTGGGCTGAACGCAACCTCATAGAATTAAAACAAAAAAGAATATAACTTAGTAAAAAAATCCTAATTTGTGGTGTTAAACTTTTGAGAACAAGAACTCTCTGAAAATAAAGGGTACATTGAGCTGTACCCTTTGGCCTATAGTTTTCCTTTTTAGTTGCTTCTTCATCTGACTTTAGGGTCAAGGTGATAGTGGCTTCCGTAAATCAATATGTGTGCACTCAATCCCTTTCAATTTCTTTGAAGTGCTTAAGGATTATGGTAGAATTCAGCATTGATTCCATCAGGTCCCTAGCTGTCTTTGATTGGTATATGTGGGAGGGCAGCTGAAGCTGTAGATCAGTCACATGTGTGGGCCTACAGCAAGGTCAGCCCTGAAACATGGAGTCCACTAGATGAACCAGGTGAACAAGTTACAGATATAAGAACGTGAGGCACCCAAGGCAAGCTGGGTGAGCAAATTGATAGGCAGAGGGGTTTCACCTGATATTAACCTGTTGAGTTTATGAATAAATGTACTTCAGTCACTGGGTAGATTTTTTTTCTCCGCCAAGAGAGAAGGTTCCACCTGACCTCACCTTTCTGCATTTTCACTCTTGCCTTCATTTCACCATGAACATTTCCCCAGGAGTTTTTGAAAACTGTGCTGGACATGGCAATTTGGCACCTGAACAGGGTCCCAGGGTACAGGGAAACTCGTCATATAGCAGGTAAGGGAACATCTCTAGTTGTATGCAAAATAATGAGGGAGAGAGGTGTATTGATATCATCAATATCTGTCCCATTGATATAATAAATATTGATCCCATCAGCAGAGGTAAAACATGGGATAAACAGTTCTCTAGAATGACAACTTTATATAGACATGCTTGCTTTATTATTGAAAGTAAAAGGTTCAAATGTAAAAATTCTTCAACTGGCAGAATTTCTCATCTTTGTACAAGAGACACGTCCCTGGTTCCCAGAAAAAGGAACTGTGAACACTCAGACATGGAGGGAGGTAGAGCAATAACTGCATGCCCAATATACTGCTGAGGGGCCTGAGTGTATTTCCATATTTATTGTTTCTTTGTGTGCCTCGATCAGAGAGTATCTTGATGATTGATTTTATACCTGTTGAGATGACCACAGGAGATTTGGCTTGCAGCATCTTACTTAAAAGTAAGCCCCAAGTAGAAAAAGGATAGAGGAGCAACATCCCCATCCCAAAGAGTTTGAATCCACTAGATTTACTCAGCTAAGGAGCTGTAGGGGGTAAAGAAGACTTTCCCCACTAGAGGAGTGTTTTGCTGTGACTTCCATTTCACAGGCACTCAAAGTAAAACTGGTAGTCTTAACTGCACCACAAGCAGCTGCTTCTGTTTTCTCAGTCCACAAATTTTTGCTGCATCACAGGCTGAGATTTCCACCATTCATAGAATAGAGTCATTCTCTATTTCTCCCTTTCAGTTGGTGCTAAAAGAAGTCAGGGTGGCAGGGGAATCTCTGGAGGGTTTTCAACATGTCTACCCTGTTGTTGAAGCCCAAGATTCTAATAACCTGGAATAAGTTATACACCTTCAGGAAGCTGTACACTTTAAGACCTTAAAAAAACTACAGCAAGTAACTACTAACTATAGCCCCACATCCCCTTTTACCTTGGGTTTTATAGAGCTAATAGGACAACAGGTTATGGCCTCAAATTCTTGGAAAGGAATATCTAAAGCATGTTTAAGTCCAGGGGATTATTTATTGTGGCAGGGAAATTTTTCATCTGTTGCTGAATTCTTTTTCTTTTTCTGATATATTTTTGTTGCTGATTATCTATTAACTTCATTCGTTTTCTCTCTGCTTTTGGTTATGTCAGTTTCATAATTTCTGTCAATATTAAGTATTTTCTCATGAGCTGGTTTAGAACACACTCATATATCTTTTCATTCTTTTTATTTCTTTATTTCTTTATTTACTGGAACTGTGAATTGAACTTAGGATCTCATGCTTGCCAGGCAGGTGTTGCACAACTGATATAAATTCCTGTCCCTAATATATCTTTTGAGCTGCTGTTTTTCACAGAAATACCCCATTTTCCATTTATTTGGAAATATAACTTTCCCTGATAATTTAATCTGGGTTGGAAGTTATGTTCTGTTAAGGTTTGAAACATTTCACTTCAAGTCCTTCTGCAGAACCTTTAGGGTTTATGTTGAGAAGTCTGCTGCAATTGAATTTGGTTTAACATTTCTAGCGTTTCTTAGTTTTTCTCTGGGTGCTTTTAAAATTCTGCTTTTTTTTCTTGTTATCTAGTAACTTAATAAGGAGATGCATGGTGAGCTTCTTTCTTTAGGGTATTTGTGTGGTGCTCTATAAGCATTGCTTCTTTGTATTTTAAACTCTTTTCTTATATTTGGGAACTTCTATTCTGTCATTTCTGTGAACATGTTAGTAAATATATCTGTGCTAGTTTCTAGTTTTTCTCTAACTCCTGTTAGCCTTAGAATAGTCTTCTTGTCTAGTAGCTGCTGGATAGTCTTATTGTCTTGGTGGATTCTTTGAGCTGATATGCTATAATTCACTATTTTTCTCAATATTAGAAACTGTCTTCCTATTGGTCATTTCTTTGATTGATTAATTTTATACAGTTTTTTATTTTAGGCATTTCTCTCTGTCATATTTTTTGAGAATTTCGTTTTTTTTTTTAATCTGCCAGTAAAAGTTTGAACAGTTTTGGTTAGCACATCCAGTTTTTTACCTATCTCCCCAAAATTCACTGTGGGCATATTGAGTGAAATTGCTGTGAACTTCTGGTTCATTTTCTCTTTGAACTCATCTATTTTTTAATGATTTCTATAAATTTTTCATAGAGTTGCACTAGCTGGCATTTGTTTTTGTCTCATTTTGTGACCACATGTTCTGTTGTTGGGTTGAAAGAACTCACATATCCTCTGTTGCCTTGCTTCCCCATGCATATATATCCCTCTTTTTTTTTTCTTTTCCTTTTCTTGACTAGGTACTGAAGTTTGAGGACCAGAAAAGTAAGGAGAATTTGTGGCTAATATGGAAATTTTTAGTAAGATATTTCCTCCCCATGTTCACTTTTCAGCTTTTTATGCCCAGTGATAGTATTTATTGCTTTCTTTATTTATTTTAAGTGATTTGGACTCTGTCTTCATGTTTTGCCATAGAATTAATTCTAGTTATAACAGCATCTACAGATTCAATCACACAATACTTCTATGTGATGGTTCTTGCAGTTACCCTTCCCTACTTTGTCTATCCTTTTGTACCCTATGACAATTTACAATTTGTGGTTATGCAATGAGGTAGATGAATTGGAGAGAATAAAATGGGAGGTGGGTGAATGAAGAGTGTTAGACATCCAAAAGAAGGTTTGGTATGTGGATAGTTACAGATGAGAAGGAAAATTTAGTGTGGAATCTGATTCTATTGTAGCATTTTCTGTTGAATTTATGGGTTAGTATTGAGAGTTTTCAGAGCATATATGTGTGGGCAACAGCAAGATATGGGAGAAAGGAGGTTTCATTTTTGACCTAGGGAAGTTATGTAGTTGTCATAACCTGATGATTTGGAGGATAATAAGTTACATAAGATGTGGATGAACCAAAGGCATAGGATAGGGTGGATTGAAGGCTAATATTAGGGAAGATAGGAATGACTGTGAGAGAGTTAAGGAAAAGTAGAGACTTAAAAGTAACAGTTTATGTGATTGGAAAGAGAATAAAGACATATGTAATAGTATTGCTTTGAGGGTTTGAGGTGAAGAAACTAGATAGGGAACTGAGGTGAGGGAGAGAGCCTAGATACCTATTATATCAGAGCCAATGAAAGAAAACATACAGAAATGTAAAAAGCTGATAAACACAGGAAACCATAAAAGAACATAGTATAATCCCACATTACTCATATATCAGAAACATAACAAAAATGCAAACTTAAGATATCTGATGGGAACACAAATTAAATATTCCACTGGACATTGCATATGTGGTTCTCAAGAGGCTTCTTTGCTAGAGTCTAAATGTTCATACCCCAATAACTCCTCTGATCCTTCCACTACAATTCTGAAGCTAACTCAGACTCAAGACATTTTTCTGTCAGACTGCAGACATTTTTGCAGAGTTTGATTCAGTCCATGTTTTTGGATTAGGAACTCTTGCTCTTTCATTTTCTGGATGTGATAGTGGAATTGAAAAACTTATTAACTGGGATGAAATTGTCCACTGACTCAGTAGTATTATTATGCAATCAAATCAGCTATAGTAGCTAAAAAGCTAATCAGAGTGTTATGTCTCAGGAGAAATATAGCATGAGACCTAATTTAGGGCCTATCTTTAACCTAAAACAAAATCCACAGTTATAATGACAGTATCATAACAGTGCAAGTACCAACCCACAGTTAATATGCACTTAATGTGATAGCCATGTCTCCTCTCATGGTGAAAAACAGTATTCAACAGTAATTTTATAGAATCAATTATCTAAAAACTCAGAGGTTTGAGGACTGGGTAATGACAGTAGAGGAAAGAAAAGAATAATTTTTAAAAAAACATTTCCTTTATGTGGAATGAGAAAGAGGATATAGGAGAGGCTAAAAGGTGGTAGAGGTATGCTATATATTTGGATGGGGATAGTAGGAAAATTAGAGTTCAAAATCGGTAGTGAAAAATGAGGATGAGAAAAAATTCAATGCCTAATATAGACATTAAAGAAAAGTTAAAAGGGCCAAACAAAAGTAGAGACAAGAAAGAAGAGAAAAATATCAAAAAATAAGAAACAATCAAAAAAGTCAAGCAAAAAGATACAATTAACAGTAGAAGGGGTAAAAAGGGTACACAGTGAATTCTCTTACCCTCTATAAACTCTAATGGAATAAAAAGACAAGAGAAGCACACACACACACACACACACACAGGGTAATAAAAGAGAAAAGAGGGAAATGGTGGAATAAAAATAGGAGGGGGACGAATAGGTGGAAAATACAAAATAAAATAAAAATGATGAAAGAAAGTTTTGTTTTGTTTTGGCTGTGTGACTTTTCCGCAGCCTGGGAATAAGAAACAGAACTCAAGCCAGGAAGTATCTTTGTTTATCCTGGGAGTCTAATGTGGTATTCTGCCCTGAGAACAGTGCTGAGTGCAGACATTTGCATACAGTGAAAAGAAGGTACCAATGTGACCTTCCAGTCTTTATAAATCAGGCTAAATCTGGCCTCCAATTTTAGGAGTTGGGTGTACGTACACCAGCTTCAGTCTGCCAGCAGGGCTTCCCCCAATCTGTCCTCCATCCACTGGCTACTCTGTAAGATCTGTCCTTCTTTCCCTCACTCTGGGAATTTGACAATGTGGAGTATAGCTTGGAGTCAAGGGGCTGTTATGGGACCCAGGCTCAAATACTGAGCCTTTCCCTACAATGGTGTTCCCCTAGCTCTCCTTCCATGAATGTGGTGGCCAGTGCTATTCCGAGGTCACTCAGCAATTGTTCACTGCAGAAAGCCATTCTGGACACAGTAACTAACATTTTCCTTGCTGGTTCCAACTGCCACTGATTCTCCCAATCCTGAAACTGTTCTTTGGTCTTCCATGAATGAAAGTTTCACTGTGTCTGCCAGACAGTGGCTGGGTAACAACTCTCTGGTGGCGCAGTTTGCAGAGCATCACTTCTCTCTATTTCTACTGTATCATGTAAGCTTTTTTTTCCTCTCTTTTGTCAGTTTCCTCTTGGTTCCTGGATAACCTTGTCTCACTTTGATAACTCTCTATGTTACTGTTTTTTTAGTAACATAGAGCCTTTATCCTGGAGATCCTTTATCCTGGAGTTGAGTTGCTAGCACTCACTGTTCTACCATTTTTCTGCCATCCCTCATTACATTCATCCTCATTACCTTTATAAGTGGTCCGTGAAATTTTATAAAAAACATTTAGCTGGGCATGGCCTTACCTGTCTGTAATCTTAGCCACTCAGGGGGCTTTGGAAGAAGGAACATAAGTTAGAGTGCAGCCAATTTGTGGTTTCCAGGCCTCCCAGAATGTTTCCTGTGCAGCTCATAGGTGGCAAAAGTCATGAAGCAAGTTGGTCTAGCCAATTGGACATTAGTAAAGTGCTCAAGATTCAAACGTTGGTGTCATTGCACATAAAGATGATTTTTCTCATTTTTTACATTGAAACAGGATCTTATTAAGTAGATAAGTTGTTACACTAGGATGGAACTATCAATTCTCCTACCTCTGCCTCTCACAATGCTGAGATTACATTGTGTATTATGATACCTGATCAAGTTTATATTTAGTAGATTTCCCCGATTCATAGAGAAAGATACATACAATGTAAAATAGGCATATTTATGCATCATATATGCAGAGAAAAAAGTGAGAAGAGATGGAGCAAAAATGGCAAAATAGTAAGTGATAACAACTCAACCTTTCTGAGATTTGGAACCCAGACTTTGGAACACAGTAGCTTCAAGAAGAAACAAAGGGAGAAGTAGTATCCCAGGAGCTAGGAGGGATCTGACAAAAAAAAATCATTAAATGGTATAGAGAAATTGGGACCGGGAATATAGCTCAGCAGAAAAGTGCCTGCCTGGCAAGAATGAGGCCATGAGTTCAATTCCTGGTACCAAAAAATAGAATAAAATAAAGTAAAATAAAATAAAATAAAATAAAATAAAGTATAAGGTATAGAGAAATTGAAGAAATAAAACACAATACAGAAGACAAGAGGGACTATCTGCCCTTTCTCTGTGGATGACATGGCTGCCAGCAGCTTGTAGCAGCTTGTAAGACAAAGTGAAAGGAAAAGTTTCTTGGCAAGGAGAAATGCTGGAGTGAAACAGGCCAAACCCAGAATAGCTGTGATCTGCAAGGAAAGCAAGAGTCCCTGACCTCAGTGTGTCCTTCCACAGGCAACAACTGGTGAGTGACTTGACTATAAACCCCCACCATATTTCTGGAGAGAGTACTAGATTAGATGCCATTCCAAGGAAGCATCAATTGTGTAACCCTGGGACCCAGATTGGCCTCTTGACTTCCCATCAGGGATCATAGCAATTAAACAAAAGAGAGCCAAAAGACTGCCATTGAAGTGAATCAGTACTCTGAGAGCAGGCTGGAAAGTGGCCCCCTGAGGAGCTTGAGCTAAAAGATACACGGACCCGCTAACTGGACCAGAGTCCAGGCTAGGCTGAATTTTACTGGATTTGAAAGCTGCAGCCTTAGTTACCTTGTTTTGTCTACTGATGCCTGCATTCAGCATGGATATGGGGACCTGACTGCCTTCTTTATCTACCAGGGTAAGCAGGGATGCACATTGACTTGGGCACTGCTCAAAAATTGTAGATTCTGGAATAAAATAACAAATATTTTTTGTCTTTTATTCTTTATTTGAGGTGTGTGTGTGTGTGTGTGTGTGTGTTTGCATTGTGTTTCCTTTTTCTTATCCATTAATGTATAAAGTGTTGGAGGATTTTCTCTTGCCCTTTTAGTTTACTTTTTCTTTCATTTTATCTTCTTTTCTTATTTTTTCTGTAATCTTTTCCACATTTAGAATGATGTTGGCTGTGGGCTTGTCCTACATGACCATTATTATATTGAACTGTAATCTTTTAATTCCTAGTTTCTCTATGGCTTTTAGTATGAAGGACATTGAATTATGACTGTTTTTCTGCATCAATTGAGTCGATCATATGATTTATTCCTTGGTCTATTTGTGTAGTGTGTTCTGTTTATTGGTTTGCATATGACGATCCATCCTAGCATTTCTGGAATGAAAACAAACTTTATCATGATGTTTAATTTTTAAATGTGTTATAAACTTTAGTGTACATCTATGTTCATCAAATGTATTGGCCTATATATTTTTATTGTTGTGTCATTTTCTGGCTTTGGTATCAGGGTTATATTGGCATCATAGAATGATTTTGCAATAGTTTGAGAAGCACTGGTACTAGCTCTTAAAGTTCTTGTAAAATTCAGCACTGAACTAGTTTACTTATGAGCTTTTCTTTGTTAGGATACTTTTTGCTTCTGCTTAAATCTTATTGGTAATGCTGTGTTTAGGTTTTTATATGCTTATGTTTCAATTTTGGTAGGTTATGTGTATTGAAAGATTTAGCTATTTCTTCTAGCTTCTCCAATGATTTAGAATATAAATTTCTCAAAGTAGTGCTAACAATCCTCTGAATTTCAGGGGTTTTTTTTGTAAGACTTCCAATTAATCTCTAATTGTATTGCTTTGGGGCTTCTCTCACTTTCTTTTGGTTAGTTTAGCTAAAGGTTTATTGATTTTGTTTATCTCTCCAAAGAGCCAATTGTTTATTTTAATGATTCTGTGCCCATTGTTCTTTTACTCTATATCTATTAATTATGCTTTGTTAATGATTTCCTATTGGATGTGGATTCTGTCTGTTCTTGTTTTTCTAAGACTTTGAAACGCATTAAATTTTCTCTGTAATTTCTTCAATGACATACTGATAATTTGACAATTAATTGTCCAGTCTTCATGTGTTTGTTGTTTCTGTGGTTTTCTGTTTCTGTTGATTTCTAGTTTCATTCCATTAAGATCTGATAAAATACAAAAAGTGTTGTCCATATTTTGAATATGTTAAAGCTTGCCTTATTACCTAAAATATGATCTATTTGGAGAATGTTCTGTGAGTTGTTAAGAAGAATGTGTACTCTATAGTTGTTAGATCTGATGTTCTATAGGCATCTGTTAATATATTTGGTCCATGGTGTAATCTGGTGATAATGGAGCATTGCTGTCTACTAGTTAAGGGACATTTTCAATTTCTGGACATCATTCACATTTCTTGACTCTTGACCTTTTTGTCTATTTTCAAAGCCAGAAGTAGTTGGACATGTTCTACTCCCCTTTTGCATCTCTCCTTTTTTCATCTAATCTATCTGGAAAATATTTTCCATTTTTATGGATTAAACTGAGCCTACTTGGATAATCCAGGCAAATGTCTTCTTAAGGTTCAAACTTTCAAGCAGATCAACACAAAGATGCCTTTTCTATGTAGTTTATGATAAAAGAAGAATTCAGGGATTGGTTACAGATTTTTGGAAGATATTCTGGGACCACATCTTGTATATATTTAAACAGAATGTGTACACTGTTGGTATTTCTTCTTTAAAAATTTGGCAGAAATTTTCAGTGAAAGAATCTGGGTTTAAAGTCTTGATTTTGGATGGTTTATGAATTTATTATTTAACTAGTTTTAAGGCTATTCAGATTATCTACTTCACTCTAGGTATCATTCAAATGGTCTTTATTGATTGATCTGTCTTCAAACTGTCTGTCCTCTGTTATCTCTGTTTTCATACTGAGTCTATCCAAAAAGTATTAAATTTTATTTGTTGTGTTTTTCAATTCTAAAATTTCCATTGATCTTTCAAAGTATTTTATACACTAGCAGATAGAAAATGTATGTTTAAGTAGTTTTCAGAATTTGTAACATTATAAATAACAAATGTATCTTAACTCAGAATGTTTCCATTATGTCAAAAAGAAACTCTATACCCCTTATTCATTATTTCTTTCCTCAGTGACTTGCTACCACGAATCTTTTCCCTTGATAGATTTGCCTACACTGGCCATTCCAGATACACAGAATTCTATAAAATGTGGAGTTTAATTTTTGGTTTGCCAGGCTTCTCCCAATTTATATGATATTTTCTTTTTTATTTAAAGAAAAACAGCAAAATAGAAAACAAGGGGAGAATAATACAGAATTCAACAAAAAAATAACCCTAAGGAATCGCTAGTTGATATATTACATACTGTCATCTTAGAAATAGTTGTTCAAGTTACAAAATCAAAGCATAGAAAGTGGATAGACACACAAACATTGACAGTGCAAACCATTCAGTTCAATGATCCAACAAATATTTAGTAATATGGTCATCTATGTTACACACTTATACATACAGTTATATCCTTTAGAGCACTTTCCTTTTCATTTTTACAATATCTATTACACATTTTGGGTCTTTGTACTTTTTCAGTTTTTATTATTATTCACACTAAAGAAACAATGTGATATATACTAATGTGAGTCTTGTTTATTTACCTTATGAGTATAATCTCAAGTTGCTTCCATTTACCTATAAAGACCTCAAATCATCCTCTTTCATAGCTGAGTAGTATTCCATTGTATAAAAATACAGCATCTTTTTCACCCACTCTGTAGTTGATGGGCATTTTGGTTGTTTCCAAGATTTAGTGATTACAAATTGTGCTACTATGAACATGGGTGCACATATATCACTATGACGTGACTTTTTCAAATGTTCTGCAAAAATACGCAGGAGGGGAATAGCGGGATTGAATGGAACTTTTGATCCTAGTTTGTTGAGTAATCTCCGTACTGATTTCCACAGCAGATGCACCAGTCTACACTCCCACCAAGAGTGGAGAAGTGTTCTTTTCCCCCCACAGCCTCACCAACATTTGATATCGCTTGATTTCTTGAAGGAAGCCATTCTTTCTGGGGTGAGAGGGTATCTCAGTGTTGTTTTAATTTGCATTTCTCGAATGACTAGTTATGGTGAGCATTTCTTTATGTATTTGTTTGCCACTTGTATATCTCCATCTGAGAAATGTGTGTTCATTCCTAATGCCCATTTTTGGTGAGGTTCTTTGAATTTGGGGGCTTGATGTTTTTCAATTCTTTATATGTTCTGGATATAAATCCTTTGTCCAAGGGATTGTCTGCTAAAATTCTTTCTCATTCTGTGGGTTTTCTTTTCATTTTGTTGGTGATTTCTTTTGAAGTGCAAAAACTTTTTAGTAATATGAGATCCCAGTTGTTGATACTTTGAAGTGTTTCCTGTGCAGTCTGTGTTTTCTTCATGAATTCTCTGCCTGCCCCTAATTCTCCAAGATTTCTACCTATTTTGTCTTCCAGTAGATTTTGTGTTTCTGTTTTAAGTAGGTCCTTGATCCATGTTGACTTTACTTTAGTGCATGGTGATAGGCATGGATCTAGATTCAGTCTTCGGCATGTGGAGAGCCAATTTTTCCAACACCATTTATTAAAGAGGCTATCCTTCTGGCAGTGAACATGTTTAGCCCCTTTGTCAAATATTAGGTGGCTGAGTGTCTTTGTATCTATACTTACATCTTTAATCTGTTCCATTGATCCTCATGTCTATTTCTTTGCCAGTATTATGATGATTTTATCACTGTGGCTTTGTAGCATGGTTTCTTTTCTTTTCTTTCTTTTTATTGGTACCAGGGATTGAACTCACAACCACATGCTTGCAAGGCATGCATTTATGCCACTGAGCTAAATCCCCAGCCTGTAGTACAGTTTCAAGTCAGAAATTGAGATGCCTCCTGCCTTGCCTTTGTTGCCCAGAATCGCCTTTGCTATTCTCGGTTTCTCCTGCTTCCAAATGAATTTTAGGAATATTTTCTCTAGATCTGTGATGTATGTCAATGGTATTTTGATTAGGATTGCATTGAATATGTTTAACAGTTTGGTTTTATGTCCATTTTTACAATGTTTATTCTCCCTAACCAAGAGCAAGCAATGCCCTTCCATTTTCTAACATACTCTTCAATCTCCTTTTTAGAGTAGTATAATTGTCAGCATATAGATCTTTTGCATTCTTGGTGAGGTTGATTCCTAAGTATTTCAATTTTTTAGATGCTATTGTGAAAGGTGGTACTTCCATAATTTCTCTCAGTGAGTTTTTGTTTGTGTACAGGAATGCTATTGATTTTTGAGTGTTGACTTTGTAGCCAGCTACACTGCTGAATTTTTCTGTTATCTCTAGTAGTCTTTTAATGGAGTTTTTTGGGTCTTTTATTTAAAGTGTCATGTCATCTGCAAATAATTATAATTTAAATTCTTCTTTTCCTATCTTTATTCCTTTTATTTCTTTCTCTTGACTGACTGCCTTAGCTACTGTTTCCAGAACTATATTGAATAGGATTTCAATAGCTGCTATTGGGTTATTCAAAATTGCTATATCTTCTTGGTTGAGCTTTGGTAGTTCATATGTT
>PVJX010037725.1:0-16752 GCA_004027295.1 Dolichotis patagonum
GCTTGCCAGAGAGGTGCTATCTCTCTGAGCTACATCCCTGGTCCCAAGGAATAATTATTCTAAGAGAAGACAACTATGGAAAATAATTTTCCATCATCAGTCACACCAACTGACATGATTAGAGTTCCAAAAGCAGTATTACACTTTTCTCCATAGGAAAAAAGTTAAATATTTACCTTTGGAGTTTGAAGTATACAGTACTATCTCAATAATGGTTTTTCTATTCATTTCTGGAAATGTACACCTCATAAGAGTAAGGACCTTGTATTATCAGCCTTTCTCAACTACTTAGAAGACCTCTTAATTTATAGTGGAACTCAAAACACATGTTGAATGAATAAAAATTTTTATTATAGTCTTTGTTGTCAAATTATTAAGAAAACTAGTCTTGCTGGTTTTCTTTAAAAAAAAAAATTAAAAGACCTGTCTAACTGATAAAACAACTCTGAATTTAACTACATCTATATGATAGCAGATGTCACCATCTGTATGGCAACAGATTAGTATTTCAAAATACAACAGATTAGTATTACATGCTAGTTCTACACACATTAATTAATAAAAGTATAGGAACTATCCTTGAATGAAAAGAACCAACTGCAGAATATTATAATTGTATTCTTACAAAAAAAAAAACCTACAACAGAAGAGATATATTTGTATATTTATACCTAGAAAACCCAGGGAGTAAAGACCAGAAACTCTTAGCAGTACATGCCTTGGATGCTGAAGAACTGACGGAGGACTTTTTCTTATTGTATTAATTCTTGTATTTATTCTAAACACAAATGTCCACAGTACAAAATTTTTAAAGTCTTTTTAATTAACAGTTATGATCTTGCAGTCAATATTTTATACAAATGTTGTTAGTTTTAGCACTGTAAGATACCTCAAATTTGGCCAGTCTGTCCCAAGTGAGCAGAAAAGGTGAGAGGGACCAAAACAATGCGTTCTGTTTTAAAAAGCTCTAAAATGTCTTTAGTAATGAAAGCAGTACACACTCTTATGTTTTACCTGAAATTATAATATTCAGATACTGTTATATTAGTTTTTTAAATAGTCAATACAGAAAAACTGTTCACTGGAAAATTGTTTCTTTTTCAATGTGTTTCAACAGTTTTATATAAAGATGCCTTGAATGCAAAGCCTAAAGAAAATTTTTTTCACCAGACAAAAATGATTTATATCTTCTATCAGTCAGAAGAAGCAATATGCTAAGGTTACCAGTTTATTGGCAGGGTGTCAGTCAACTGGAACCTTGGAAAACAGCCTTACAGAAAGTAAGTGGCAGAAATCTTCAGTAAGGTTAAAAGTTCTGCTATGATTGAACCATTTCTAAATTATGCATTTTATTTAACAAGTATTTATTTAATGGTCAGTAAATGCAAAGATCCTTGTTCTTACACAGCTTCTCATCTAGTGGAGAAGACAGACAATAAATAAACTGCCACACAAACAATGATAAAATTACAAAAGTGATGTTACAAGTAATTCTATTAAATTAGAGAAAGGATAAAAACTGAAAATAGTTAAAACAATTGCTAAAACAAGTTTAGCTGGGCCTGGGGAAGGTCCAAACACACACAAACTCAGTGATGGTAGGAGTCACCTGGACTGTTGTCTCTTGCAGTCATCTGCATGAGAAGGGCCATCTGTTTGCGCTCTGAGAGTGGATAACCAAAAAGAATGCTCACTGGTGTGGATTTCTTATTTCCAGCTTCCTTTTTTGTTCTCTTTTTTTCTGGACCTTCTTTCTCTGGAATTATTAATAAGCATGTAAGAATTTAAAACCAATATAAGTATATGGAAAGCAAAACACAACTTTTTTGATAAATGTTATACATATATTGAAAAATGTTGACAAATGGGGGGGGTACCAGGGATCGAACTCATGACCTCATACCTGCCAGGCAGGTGATTATACTGCTGAGCTAAATCCCCAGCCCTACAGTATAAGTGGCTGCAGCTGCAGAAAAGAGTAATAGACTTAAATAGGCAATTTCCTTCCTAACGCTTTGGGTCTATATTTGGAAAAATATAGTCTGAATTCTGTTGTTTTTAGGTACTGGGAAGTTTATTCCTAGTAAAACCTGTATTTTAGTGATTTGTTCTATTAAAATTTAACTTTTTCCAAAAATATTCCAAATGACTGCAGTACTGCAGTACAGTAAGTTATCCCTTGGAATCTACAAGGAATTGGTTCCAGGGCCCCTGTGGGGATCCCAAAGCCTACTGTTGGCTTAAGACCCTTACAGAAAGTCATATCAAATTTGCTTGTGACCTACGCAAATCTTTTCATTCACTTGAAAACATCTCTAGATCACTTGTAATCCTCAACACAGTGTTAATATTATATGAATAGTTACTATACTGGATGGTTTAGGGAATAATGACAAGAAGTCTGTACATGTTTAGTACCGATACAGTTTTTAAAAATATTTCTGACCTGTGATTATTTGACTTGTGAACAGAGTGAACTACATGACATCTTTGAAACATTTCATTCACTGCCATTTTTATCCTCATTACTGCTAACCCTATAAGCCAATCCTGTGGACGTGGTTCAGCAGTCAACAGTTTGCCTATCACACATGAAGCCTGAGTTCAATCTCCTGTGACACCAAATAAATAAATACATAAATAACTTCTCTAATTCCAGCAAGTTTGCACATCTTTCAAGAAACTAAGTCTCTTTAAGAGACTTCAAGATAAGTTTCATTATATAGATCAGTTATTAAAAAAAACACCAAATCACTTTATATAGGACTGCTGAACACAGAGTACTAGTCAAAGTGAAAAATGAGCAAATTAAAGATTTTGTGAGGCTGTGAATTAAAGATCTTGTAAAGGCCCAAAAATTTCCAGGGTCCTCTTTAGAGAGATCTGATCACTCTTGCGATCTACTCTCAGACTCTATTATTTGGGAAATCTAGCAACACAGCCAACATTTCCCATTAAGTGCCCGGAAATCAGACTGAGGTGGATTCTACACATAAAGATGCATATATGGTGCTGGGCGTGGTGGCGCACTCCTGTAATCCCAGAACTTGGGAGGCTGAGGCAGGCGGATCATTGTAAGTTCGAGACCAGCCTGGGCTACAAAGTGAGCTGAACAGCTGAACTGCATAGTGAGACCAGCCTTAAAAAAAAAAAAAGATGCATATACAGGAGTTCATGTAGATGCTTTGGACTAACTAATGTAGAAGTGCAGCTACTACCTGCCTAGGCATGAACAGTATTTTTTGGAAATTACATACAAATACCTGAGATTTTAAAATCCAGGTATAAGGTTACTTGCAAAGAGGAACTAAAAAAAAAAAATTAGTAAAAATTAGTAGGGGAAGGCATGGCCTTGTCAATACAGTAGGGTTTTTTCAGAAGGCAAATGTGCCAGCAGGTAGACAGAGATAAGCATTTCTTAATCTAGCAAGTTTCAAAAGAAACTAATTAAAATCTGAAATTAGTAGGATAAGAAATTGTGCCACTTCAGTCAATCAGAATCAGTTGGCATCCCAAAAGTCTAGAAAAGTTAGTGGTCCTAATACTTAAACTCAGCTGCTTACAGATCACTCACATTTCATTAACTCCTAATACATGCATTTTGTTGGATATTTGATTTTACGTAACAAAATCAGATTTCAACTTATTAAAATATCATACTTTTATTAGTATTTCTAATACAGGCTTTCATTTTCAAATTTCTCCAATTTCATATAAATCCAATCAGTACAGTATTTAACCTATTACTAAAATTACTATAAAATTTAAACAGGTCTTTGAAGGAGCTCCTCTTTTCCTAAAATGTGTATTCTTTCTTAGTAATTTTTTGTAAGTCTTAGCTCTCTAGTATTTAAGGAGGAATTACAGCAATTGTTGTTATTTCAATGGTTTCCATTTGAATAACAATATCCTCTCAACCTGGGTGTTGAACCCGGCGGCGTAAGTACACTAGGCAAGCTACTAGAGTGACACCAGAGCCCTTTCCATTATACTTTCCAAAAGGTCCAAGCTGGCCTCAAACTCAGTTTTCCTGCCTCAACCTCCCGAGCAGCTGGGCTTACAGGTGTGTACCACCCTATCCAGCTGAACAACAAATTAAATATAATAAACATATATCTCTCCTAAAAGCATTAACATTGTGAAAATTTTACACAAAGAACAAAAGATGTTTCAAGGAAAGACAGTAAAACCTAGCAATAAACAGAAAGTACTTAGATCTATCCTTAAAATATTTTTAAAAGTTTACAGGAAAACTTTGCCTTCTGTTTCCTATTTGCAAAATGATGTATTTTTTTTCTGCTCTAGCTGCATTTTAATACAATGTTTTAAAAAGAATATATCCTTGCTGGGGATTTAGCGCAGTGACATAAGCGCCTGCCTTGCAACTGCAAGGTCATGAGTTTGATTTTCAGTACCAAAAAAAGACTATATTCTACAGTGGTATATACCTGGAGCTATTAAAAAAAGACATTTGAAAGTTTACTAACAGAATGTTATGCTGATATAGTCAAGTATCATTTTGGGGAAAAAAACTGTATATCTCTGAATGTTTAAATAAAAATTCAAATTAGATTCTTATATCCAATACAAACATTTTTTTAATTGGGTTACCATAGCCAAGGTATAAAATGAAGGCTAAGTAACAGCAGTTGGTGCTAGACAAGTTTGAGATAATTATAACATTCTTCAAAACTACAAAACTGTTAGATTACTGTGTATGGTTTTCAAATTTAAAGCAACTAACAAGTCTTTAGAGTTTATCTTGTGAAAAACTCACTTCCCCTGACCTGTCATAAATAACAAATACATCTGAAAAAGTGTTAAACACATCTCTAGTTTTCAGTGACTTAAAAATGTCCTTATTTGTTCTAATAATTGGCCATAACTTTAAAGTTTTATTTATTTATTTACTTATTTAGAGACAGGGTCCCCACTATGTTGTTCAGGCTGGCCTTGAACTCACTATTGTAACCCAGCTAGCCTCCAACTTGCAGTAATCCTCATGTCTCAGCCTCCAGAGTGCTAGGACTACAGGCATGTGCTATCATGCCAGGTAAAACTTTAAAGTTTAAAACACAAGTCCATTGACAAAAACTGCTTAGTTAGCACTGTCTACCACAGACCTGAAATTTCACTCAGCCAATGTAAAACTTTTTTTAAGGAAAAAGCTGAGCGATTCATTTCAGATTATTTCTAATAAACACTGAAACAGGCAGGTGTGGTGGTGCACACCTGTAATTCCAGCACTGTGGAGGCTGAGGCAGGAAGGTTGCTGCAAGTTCGAGACTGGTATGAGCTACACAGTTAAGTTCAAGGCCAGCCTGAATTACATGACAAAACTCTGACTCAAAACAAAACAAACAAATGAAAAAAACAAAACAACAAAACAAAAAACCCTAACACTGAAATAAAGTTTATATCAACAGTTTCTTCCATGATTCAAGAAACTTCAGAAACGCAGAGATGGCCCAGCTTCAGTCTGGAAAACTAAGGCTTTCTTTCCAGGTCTGGTCAGAATAAACAGAAGGCTCAACACCTGTTACTTCCCAATTAGAGTTTGGGCATATTATAGAGAATACATAAAACTGTCCTCCTCACTTTGGAAAAGGTGATTCATAAACCTATCAATGTCTGAAAAATAAAGAATATGACATTTCCTCACACAGCAGTCACTGCATAAGGAACAATGGAGTTACAATACAAATATGGATGAATATAATTGTATCAGTCATATTTGCAATATTTTTCCCTCAGTTCTGAAAAAATCTGTCATGTTCTGTTTGTAAAATATCATGAATTTCTAATAGTTAATACTTTCCAGCAATGGTACTCAGGTGGTGGGTGGATTTACTGCACATAGCTCCCTCTGATATACCGTGGTGCTTAAGGAACAACTTTTACTTTTTTATTTTTATTTTTTTTTTGGTACCGGGAACTGAACTCAAGATGTCACACTTGCCAGGCAGGTACTTATGCCGCTGAGCTAAATCTCCAACCCCACAAGGGAACACCTTTGAAAGGTAAGCCTGACTGTACATTAACTGACTATAAATATGACTCCTTCCACCCAATTTTGGTAACAAGAACTACTGACCCAACAGCTTGATTAAAAACTTTCAGGACAGCTGGGGATTTAGCTCAGCGGCATAAACGCCTGCCTTGCAAGTGCACAGTCGTGAGTTCGATCCCCGGTACAAAAAAAAAAAAAAAATCAGGGTAATTATTTGGTTTTTCCCCCTACCCAACCAAACCCACAGATTTATGAAACAAAAACAGTATCATAAGCAGAGGCTTATTTCAATTTTTATAGCTACATGTAGAAGGTTAAAGACTGGACACTTGGAGATAGGCACGGCTAAACAACATTTACATTTTACAAAGTTCAGAGACAAGAATGTGTCAGCCTATTTTTTTTTAAAAGACCCACTTACCTAGTTTTCCCCTACTTAACTCTTCACTTTAAAATATTTATATATGCTTTGATATTCTTTTATTTGCAGCCATTATGAATCAGTAACACATGGTAACTGGAGCCACAGCCAAGCAGAGATTGCAACATAGTTAATGGTGATGGCATTTCTCCAGATAGCCTGGTATTTTTAATCTATACAGTTAATTTCAACCTGGGCAGCAAAGTCTACAGACTGAAGAGTTCAATGGAGAAAATTTTAAATGTGTTTTTATAAAAACATCACATTACTGAAGGGTATACAACAAAGCAGACTAAAGACCTGGAGCATCTTTCCTCCCCACAGGGGTTGCTGAACTGTGCAAGGCCAGGGGAGGGGCTGACTCCCAGTTTTCTACACGAATGGTGCCTCGCACTGTGCTGTTCCAAACCTCCATGGAGGTTTACGGCAGTTTACACACAGCATGTGTTGGACACAATGTCCTGGAACATGTCAGAACAGAACCCAAACTGAAGAACTGGGCAGACTCACATAGTTCTTATTTACTCAGTTATCTATAAATGGTTTTGAAAAGAGTTACTTATGTACAACACTTAATTATAAATGTGACAGAAACCACTAGCTAAACAGGAGCACCTGAATTACCTGAGTATGTCCTGTAAGAAGATATAAGTCTCTCCCCCCAATTTTCACTTGTATGTCCTGGGTCTGAATCTACAGAATGAGAAGAGACAGGAGAAAAGGAAAAAGCACACCAAGGGAAATGCAGACTTGAACAAACCAACATTTTTCAAAAGACCATCAGTCAGTTAGACAAGGATCACTGTTTTTCTAAAAGATTATTTTTACAGTAAAGCCAAAAGTACATTCAAAACACAAAGTTGGCCAACACCTAGATTTCATTTCTTCAGCTGGATCTTGAATCTGAGAAATTCAGCCGCATAGTTTCACAGGCATTCCTGACACTGCTTATCAAACCACATCACTTTCTTTTTGATGGTATATGTTTTTAAAATTTCTGAATTACGATAAACAAAGACGGAAGTCTTATCACTGGTTTTCAGTATACAATCTGCCTTTGAAAACTCTGGATCACACTTTTGTTTCACGAGAGCCAAAGCAACTCCCAATCCAAGAGTATTTTGGATGGCAGTGTTCCTCTGTGCCATAGACCTTTCCATACATCACATGTATTTCAAAGAATGAATCACTACAGTGACTGCTAGTGAAGACATCTTAGAATGAAAGCAGCTTAAATAAAAAAACAAGCTTATCAGTTAACAATATGGAATTCTGCTGAACAATTTATGACAGAAAAATAATACGCAGAACTGAATTTGGCAATATGGCCAGAGCAGACATTTTTACTTTTAAACAATATGTTATTTCAATTCACATTGTTCTGATCTTTGCATACTCCACTTGTTGATATATACTTTTCTTCCCAGGATCATTATTACAGACACTGTTCATGATATCAGACAGGTATCAATAACCAAATGTTGGGAAAAAGACAGCAAGTAACTCCTGAAAACAGTATTTGAAAATTTTAAAAATAAGGTTAAAAAGTTTAGTGATGCAAAGGTTCACTCAACCAAAAGGACGATCATTAGTAAAATAACATTTATGCCAATTCTAAGGTAAGTGATTTAAATCAACTGACAATGAACACTTCCATTTCAAAAATTGAAGACATTAAGTGCGAGTACAAGAACTCCGTGAAAAATGGTACTTGACATTTCATATAAAGACAAGCAAAAAATTTAAAGTATCTTCCCTAGATTGCAAAGCAAATTGGCAACAAATATATTCTATCAACTGGATTAAATATATTACTGAAAGCACATTATATGAAAATATTAAAACAAGAGGATAAAATGAACTTTTAATTATACTCATTAATATAAGAAAGCAGTTTGACAGTTTATTCAAATCCTCTCTTGGAAATAACCAATCCAACCTGATCTCACATACTCTGGCTTTTATTCAACTCTTATGTCTATATAAAGGGCACCTGAATATGTATCCTATAAAAACTTAACTCAGGAATTGGAAAATTAAAGCTTCCATATCATGTTTCTTTATTATTACTTCCTTCTACACTACATGGGGACTAGCTCTTATGAAATTCCTATTTCAGACTGATATAAAACACTGAGTTCTAAGCAGAGCAATTTTCTTCCTCATCTATTTCTTACAGTAAGGAAAGACAAAACCAGTACTTGTATTTTAAAACCAATTTTTTACAATTAAAATACTCTGTTTTAGACTGTAAGAGAAGAAAATATCAAGAGTGATTTTAAAAGTCTACACCGTATGTCTGAAATGCTTATAATAAAACATCAAGAAAGGGGGCAAATACCAATCTGTAATAGCCAACTGAAACAAAAATCAGAAAAAGTGATTATATTTATTAAGTAGAGCACTGCCATTATAATGCTACCTTAACAGAGATAGCTGAACATTTTTAAAAACTGTTCATCTCCAAATTTGAGGCATATTAACATAAATCCTTTTGTGAGGCATAAAGCCTCAAGAAAGCAAAACTAGGACTGGCTGGCAGAGGTTTGTTCACAAAACTTCAGCATGTTCCGCAACTGCCACTATGAGCTTTACAAACATATTATGTCTCTGAATTTTCTTATCACATTATCTAAAAAGTTCACAAGAAAACACTATAGTAAACAAATAAATAATGTTTACTAAGGGGAGACAATTATTAAACAATGAAGGACACTGCATCTTTATAGTTTCTTAAACACGCACACAAAATTGATGAAGTACTACTGGTTTATCTGTAGGAAACATAAGGTCTTTCAAATACAGTATAAAGAAAAACATGACCTCCTAATGCTATCTGAGGTTAATGAACATTCATAAATTGCTGTAACTATGATTACTCTGGAAAAACATGAAGAATCACAGAAATGGTTCACCTTTTTAATAAAACCTCAGGGCATGCCAAAAACACAATCTGTAAAGATGTTCTTAATGGTATGTATTACTCATAACAAATGACTTGCAAATTTGTTATTCTGGAGGCCAAGAAGAGACTCCTTAGGCCTCCAGAGAGCTGTGGAACAGCTTCATGCTAAGGTACTACAGCTGTCCCAGGCCAGGAAGAGCAGCATGATATTATGCTGACGGAGGAATAACACTCACAAAGGCAGAAACTGCAAAGACTATTAAAGATGACAAAAGTCACCAGTTACTGCCTACACTTCATACACAGTGGCAGATACTGTAAACCACCTACACAGCATCTATTCTCCCCTTCTCACCAGGAATACCCCTACTACACAGTGCTAAAAGTACCTGACTTTTAAGATTCCTGTGCAACTAGGTAGCCTAACGGCAGAAATTTCTAAGAATGTTGTTTTGTCCACGAGCCTTCTACTTTCTGTGAGGAAGCAGCCGTAACTTCGTGACTGTAACTGAAAATGCTGAAGGACAATCCCCGTGTATAAGCTAAGGGAGTAGAGCAGAAAAAGCACATGAACCCAGTTCCGCATTGCATTACTGAGCCGCTACACCAATTGTGGACTGCCAGTCGGCTTTGCCTTCTTACTACATTAAGTTTAAAAATCCCTATCTGTTTAACCAGTATTCATGTTTTCTGTAACATTCAACTAATGTATCACAAAATGAAATTTGCATGTTACATCACCTAAAGGCCACAAATTCTCAGAAGCCGGTATCACATACAGATAACGAAATTGAGACAAAGAATTCAAATTAGTTGGGCATGGTGTTCCATGGCTATAACCCCAGCAGTCTGGGAAGCTGAGGCATTAGTTTGGCAAGTTCAAATTCAATCTAGACAATTTAATGGCTTAGGTGGACTCTGTTTCAAAAACAAAACAAAACAAAACAAAACAAAACAAACAAAAAAACACAACTTAGAGGAAAGGCTTTGGATTCAATAACCTAGGACCACAACAAGAAAAACAAGGCAAATTACCTTGCCAAGGCCTGTAGGGGGGTGAGCAATGACCCAACAGTCATCAGTCTACAATCTTATGACAATCTAAAGTACAAATAATTTGAAGAGCAAAACAAAAGATCACAAGACAGGAAGATCTTTTGCAAATGGGAAGGTGACCAAAAGGTGAGCCTTAGGGGAGGGGAGGGGTTGTAAAAAGAATTAAGCTGTGTTACTTACATGCATTAACCCCCCATAGGGCATGTCATTATATGCTACAAACAATGCACTAATGAAAATTTTTAAATATTAAAAAAATCAAATCTTTGATAACACTATACTATTATTTACTTCTATTATAAATACAGTAATTTATCTGATCAAGATCCTAGAGGAAGAGTTTGAAAGTAAACTTCAAGAACTAAAAGTAAGTGATAAAGCAAGATACTATAGTAGATGTAAAAAGTATCTTCCAGATAATTACTTGCTTTTGGGCTTCCATGGGTTCAATGGATCATCACTGTTTCTACTGGCTTCTTAATATCCCATAGTTATAGGAATTCTCTAAAAGGATAGGACAACATGGAACAAATACTAGAATGATATAAACAGGTAAGCTGGCAATTTCTGAAAAATAATTCAGAATGTAGTACTATGACACAGCTACACAGACCCACTGCCATGACTTCATATTATACTATAATTAATTTCCAATTTTTATCTGTAGAGCCAACCACTTACTTTTCTACACAGTGTTATCTTTAAAAAAAATTAGTAAGTATTAAGTAATTGAATTAGAAGGTTAACCATTTACCAGTCCAGTTACTTAAATAAAGGGTGACCAAAAATTGCACTTTTTCTGGTTCATTTTTACAAGAGAATACAACAAAAAATATAAAAATGGCATTTTTATCAAATTTATTCAATACTTTTTTGATCTATGGTATACTGTAAAACAAAACATTACAAACCAGAGAGTAGTATCTAGTCTCTCTCTGAATTCTTTTTACATTATTGACTTTCTCTGAACAACGCATGTTATATTATCATGTTGACCTTCCCTTTTTCCTATGGGAGGTGGTGTTTTCAATAAAATGTCTACTCACTAAATGTAAGGGTAAAGATGTCATTGATGGACATCCTGGTTGGCATTTCACTATCCCATGTTTTCCAGTTACTTGGTCTATTAGATCTAATCTAAATTCTAAATGACTTTTTCAACCCTCTGTTTTGAATAACAGTTTCATATTGTTGGTCCAGAAAGTATATGAATATTTCATAATACTAATATTTTTTTCCTTGCTTTTTGATTACAAGATAGCTTGTTGATCAACTCTGTCAATATCACCCATAGAATTATTATAATCACTGAATGCTATTGGAATTTTTTAGTTTTGCTTCTTCTTTCAATGTCTATCATTTCTGTACATGAACAGTTGACAATAGGAATTTTTTGTCTTTCCATTTGATAACACAGACCTTCCCTCTCTGATATGCTAAGATTTCTCCCTTTTCAGTTTTTCTTTTGCAGATCTTTTGGCACTTTCTTCCTAAAGTCTACTGTTCCAAATGTGTCTATTTTGTATTATAAAAGATATCACTGCGTTTTGGAAAAGTATAAAAATTACACTTTTATATAAAGTTATACTGTATTTACGATGAATTTTTATTGACTATAGCACAAAATTATAGATTATTTTTCACAAACAAATCAGTAAAAGAAAGTAACTAGCACTTACTAGATTTCACTAGAAAAAAACATCAAAGGTGGATATAACGTTCTATATAGAAAGGTATGCACAAAATAGAAAATACAAAACACACAGTCTATTTGTGTGCAGAAAAGGACTGGGTGAAATGACACTTGCCCAAGCAACCCTGGGGGTAAACTGTAAAGTGGCTGGTGACACACTAGGTCAGCAATGACCAGTCTTTTAGAGCTTTCAATGATACAAACGGTCCCCTGAAGCACTGTGTTGCAGGTCTGCCATACTCCACGAGGCCATCCCAAAAAGAAGACTAAGATTCATTCAGTTCACAGCATCACTGCTGACTTTAGGAACTACTGGGCTTTGCTTGAACAATGGTATGAATACCTCTTTAAAATATAACTTTATTTTGTGAAAATAATATATATTATTTCCACAATTCTAGGTATATAAAAATGTACAAAGAATAAAGTACTAACAAAATTTCAAAACACTGGAACTTAAAAGTATAACATTTGATGAACATTATTCCAAACATCTCTCTAAACATATACAAAGACAGAAGAACTGGCAGAGATAAGAAATAGACTTATGAAAGAAAAGGAAAATAACACATAAAAGCTATTTTAAAGTAAGTTTTAAGATTAATTTTATTGTAATCCAACATAAATTAAAGGAACTGCCTTTTCTCTCTAAGATAGCATATACTAAAATATATACTGAATATTTGATTTTTTTTTTTTGAGATACGGTCTCACTATGCAATTCAGGCTGGCCTAGATCTTACTATGTAGCCCAGGATGGCCTCAAACTTGCAACAATCCTCCTGCTTCTCTGCCTTCAGAGAGTGGGGATTACAGGTGTGCACCACAGTGCCTGGGTAATCACTTTCTGAAATCATGCATTTCAGTTACACAGTATCAGTTAACATCTTGCTGTAAGTGAGGAAGAGCTGAATGGCATTAACACTTCCTCCTTACTTCCCCAACCCATCTTTTTACTTTGCCAAGTCAGAGTTTATAACATTTTTATTTTGTTATGGATCCAAAACAGATGAACTAGGGTTAGGTTTAGCTCCCACAGTGAGAAAGTCTTTTATATTTACACAATTTTATCTTTAATATGTTGTGAGTACACATATAAACATATAAATTACAATTTAATGCAATGAGACAATATGCGCTGTTTGTGTAACCTGGTTTTTCACTGCCAATACATGAACATCTTTTAATATCATGTGTTCTATAATGTTACTTTTAAGAGTGAAAATCACATTTTCTCATTGGATTTACTGTACTTTTACCTTTATTACATGACACTATTTTCCTGGTTCTGTGAATAAAGGCGGAATTTTGCTATTATTAACAAAACCGACATAAACATTCTTAAATACAAATTTTTCCTCTAAGCAATAATTATTTATAAAAACCAAATGCTAAAAGAAAGTCAAATAGTAAGAAATTTAGTTTGGAATATATGTTAGGTATTCTTACCATTTATTTATTTTTAAGGTATTCCTATAATTTAGAAAACTACAGCAAATTCCTACTTATAACTTATGACCACTTAAGTATGATTTAACCAATAATTTTTAAAATAATTTATCATCGATATATTCTTTCATATTTCTTTTGCTCATTTCCCATTTTTTTGTTTCTCTTTTCACATTTAAGAGACCTTTACTACATATATTAAGAGTTATCATACATGTTGTAGGTATTCCCCTTCTATGTCTTTGTCACTGTTTCAGCTATTAGTTTAATACATACTCTGTTAAAAATAGATCAACACCAAATATGGAGTCTGATGCTGTAATTACCTTTCTTATGGAATATATCACTTAATGTACCCTGGATTCTATTTCACTGTTTTTAATAATAAAAATAAAATACAGCTAAATTGTAAGTAACACATGCTGATTTGGGCCTAGGAATATTCTCTTACATTTTGATTGCATATAGCAGACAAAACCAAAGTCCTCACCTAGTATTTACTAACATATAAACTGAGTCTAATAAAAATATATGTCTTACATCCACCAAAATCTGGTGATGGCATGTTAATTTGCAGAAAGAGAAACATTCTTAAAGAATGAAGTTATAACATGCCACTAAATGCTAGCGGCAAAAAAATTTCCCAGAGGGAAAAAACTCACATAATCCAGTTGTTAAAATGCGAATTACATTACGTTTATTCAGTACCTAAATCCATGTCTTCCTAAATAACATTTTCTCCTTAATTTTACTCTAAATAAAAGAGAAATTATCTGAAATAATGACAAAGGCTCACAAGAAGTTTATTATTTTGGGGGGGACTTTATTCCCAAGAAATAATAATACTTCAGTTTATCAAAATCCCTTCTTAGAGAAGTATCACTGTCACTGGAAAATAAAGTAATTTAAAAATGAACAACAAAGAACTTCCAAGGAGAATATACGAATCACCTCTTAAAACAGGTAACTAAAACCACACACAGGTATGCATCACTTAACAATGAGGATAAGACCTAGGACTGTGTCCTCCTGTGGCTCCGATGTTGTATGAACATCACAGAATGGATTCACACAAACGAAGATGGCTACAACATTACTAGGCAATATAACTTACAGGACTACCACTGTATATCTAGCACATGATGACTGTAATTACCTCCTTCTCAGCTAAGTGACCTAGAAATAGCTTCATATATATATATATTTTCATATGTATATGAATATATATAATATATATATGTGAATGTATATATCTTTTATATATTACATAAAGATCAGGACAGCCATACTTCAGTTTAAAAAGTCTCTTAAATAAAATAATGTACCTTAAAATTTAACCTAGTCTCTTAATCACTGCAAGAGTCTTGCAAGATTAAAAAGCCGTAAGTATTTTAAGATCAATTTTCAACTCAGAGAGAAGAAAACAAACAACAGGAGACTACCTAAGTAATGCTTATATTAAAAATTACATGAGCTCAGAATGCAACACTCACTTTCTGTAGGGAAAATTAACACATTTAAAAGGAAGTTTATTATTATTTCAGGCAAAGAATAAAACATCTGTGACAAACAGTTAATACTCAAGTCTATGTCAGTTTCAAGAAATAATTAGTTCAAGGTTAACTATTAGTAAATTATTAGATAGCAGTAAGTATTCATCTCTTATGAGTGACTAGGATAGACTATCTCACATTTCAGTTTATGCTATAAAGACTAGAGAAACAAAAGTACTATGAATAGCACCGAAACAGTTAAGTGTAAGGTAAGTGTACCTCCCGCATTTCTAATTCATTTCTGAATGTAACATGCCTAAATTTCTTTGATGTGCCCAACAGGTCCACAAAAACTCAACTTTTTCTCAAATCTACCATATCCTAGTGATTCTTATTATTGATCAAGTTTTCATCACTGGAACATTCCCCTAAAAAATTAAGTTCTGAAATTGGTAAGAAATTTGAAATAAACATTAGGAAAATAAGGAACAAAGCAAATTGTTTTCTTTTATCCTTGGCTATATATCACACAAAAGATAACCTTGAAATACTATAACGCAAATATCCATAAGATAGGGTGTCAAGAGAAATGCTGCATATGAAAGGAAAAAAAACTACAGTAAGAAAATTATTAAGATTCTACCAGAAAATAAAAAACTACTCTACCTGTGTCTGAATCTCGTTCTTCATTCCTTGATGGGCTAATGGTAAAAGGAAGTTTACGCTTCATGGATGATTTCTCTTTCATTTCCTTGCTCACATCACTTCGATCAATTTTTTGAGTTTTGCTGTAGGATGCAATCTTATCTTTACTCTGTTAAGAAAGTCAAGTGGGAATAAAGCCATATTAGTATTAGCTAAGTAATATGGTACTTAAAAATACCTCATTGAGGAAATTTTCAGACAGACAAAAATAGAGAAGGGTATTACAAACTATCACTGTATTCACTTGCTCAAGACCCAGCTAGGACAATAACACTGCTGCCAACTTGTTTCCTATTTCTCCACTTTTACTTTTGTAGCAAAATTTCAAAATAACACTAAAATAATATATCTTGAATATAACAATACCATGTGGCTGAGTATAATCTACATGTATCCAAAGTAATAAATATATTCTGAAAATGCAACTCTGGACCGAAGACTATGTTTTATTAAAAATATATAGCTGACCTATTTTTTATAGACAGGCTCTTGCTGAGTGCTTGGATTATAGGTATGTGCCATCACACCCAGCTATAGTTGACCCTTTTTATCCTTGGATTCTGCATCCACAAATTCTACAAGCCATGCACTGAAAATATTTGAAAACAAACTATGCCTGTAGTAAATGTGTCATTTTTTAATATAACAACTATTTACATAGCACTTACATTATTAGAGATGCTCTAGAGATAAAGGCAGGTTACAGTCAGTGTTACACCATTTTATATGAGGCTCGAACACTGGTGGGGCTTTGATATGGGGGTATCTTAGATCTTATCCCCTGGCCTATACAACTGCCTATCTTATGAGTTCTTTTTTGATTGTGTTTGTTTTTCAGTATTGGGGCTTAAACCCACAGTCTGCATACTGAGCTGCAAGTCATTTTTATTTTGAGACAGTATCTTGTTAAGTTGTCTAGGTGGGACTGAAACTTGCAATCCTCCTGCTCCAGCCTGCCTCCCAAGTACTAGGATTCCACCCCACTTCCAGCTCTACCAGAAGTTCTAAGGGGTAACTGAG
>PVJX010037726.1:0-16765 GCA_004027295.1 Dolichotis patagonum
TGCCTTATTTTAATCACTATTTTAAATCTGGCAATGATATGCTTGTGGTTCAGTTCTAAAGTTTCCTACAAACATTTCATGTGTCCAGGCACGGGGTTTACAAAAGACGTTTCAAGCAGCAAGGCTCTTACTGTATTAATGAGATCATAATGTGATTGGATAATGAGGAGGTGATAAAAATTCAGTGGGTTAAGTTAAAAAGAGTGGACCTCGAGTGCATGGCCTTCAGGGCAATATCTAGTCCCTGACCTCCTCCTGATTCTTTCCAATTTTCTCTGCTGTTTAATTCTCATGAGGGGAGAAATTCTCCTCTGCTACTATTTTCTTGCATAATGTTACTACATTGGAGCCAGCTGATCATGTAATGAACCCTCTAAAATCATGAACCAAAAATAAACCTTTACCTCACTGTGTTGTGTTCTTCACGTATTTTGTCCTAGCAAGGGAAATCTGGCCAATGTAGATATTACCTTTTTTTAAAAGTCTTTTAGTTACATAGACTTTTATCAGTTTTGCTATTGTAATTAATTTTTAGTTTATGTCAAATTTATTTTACCTGATGTATGAAAATGTAAGAGTTACATATATGGAGGTTATACTGTGATCTGTATGTATATTAATGAGGTTAAGCATATCTAGCTCCTCAAATTTCTACCATTTCTGTCTGCTGAAAACTTTCAAAATCTTTTCTTCTAACCTTTTGAAATACATAGTACATAATTATTATCTGTAGTCACTATTGTGCAATACTACTAGAAAACTTCTTGTTCCCTTCACTTGCAACTCGGTAATGAACATTCTTTTCTTTGGAGGGTTTACCAGAATTATTCCTTTATTTTTAGTTCTATATTTTGCCAAAAAAATACAGAGATTCTGTATTTTTTCAGACCAGTAGCATGGTGTTAATTGTACCTTGTATACATTTCCCCACCATATTATAAATAGGATTGAAACAGAATAGCAATGTATTTGTAACCTATTTTTACATCATGTTAATTCTCTAAATATTGAGAAATTACATCAAAATGCTTCCATGCAGTATCTGTTGCAGAATTGAAAGTTTAGAATTTATTTGAGTAGAAAACAATGGTGAAGTGTTTGCTGTGGTTGAATGCATGCAGTATCTTCTATTTGCTCTCCAAGATCTACCCTGTAACTTTGCCGGCCGTACTGCACTGATCTGTACACGTTAGATAAGGAGGCCCTGGGGTCTCTGGTTCCTGCTATGGTTTGCCAGTGAGGAGCTCTCGCAGAGAACCGAATAAAGAAAGAGGAACTCAGAGTAACGGGGTCGCTTCACGGTAGGTGTTTGATCCTCCTGGGGAAGCTGGTTCTACAGAACTCTTTATCCTTTTGGGTTCTGATTTCAACTCTTGAATCTTTTAACTCAGGGAGATTTACAGCAGTTTGTATGAGTTTCTGTGTTACCTCTGGATATGCGCCTGCACTCAACCCCTTAGGTAACCAGAGAGTCCCTTTGGAAATACTAATACACCTTTTGCAAATTTAGATGTGTCTCATGTTTCCTATTAGAACTTGAGTCCATTAAAAACATTATAAGTTTTTCCACAAGTAATTCATACTTTTAAAATTCTGTTGTTTTACCTGACATTTCCAAATAAAGGAAATATTTTTCTCTGGGTATGTACTTTTAAAGACTTGGATTGATGAATGTGTTCAGACAGTAATTAAAACACAGATTCTATTGTATATCAACATCCAGAACACCAGGAAACCTTCAGTAAAGAAATAATCAGAAGACTATATATATGGAAAGTATTTTCCGGGAATAAAATTGCAAGCAAACTTTTTAGCTGAACTAGATTAAGACTATCCAGTGAGCAAATGCGCATATAACTCCTTGAAGGACAACACAGACACCAGAAGACAAATTGTTACCATGGAAAGAAAAATAATATAAAAAGGAGATGAAAATGAAATTAACAGATGAACACAAAGAGAAAAAACTGTCATCAGCCCAGAAGTGGTGAAAACTTGGATAAACAGCATTATCTTTTATGATACAGATTTGGAGCTTAGTTTTTGTTGATTGTGCGTGTATTTATTTATTTACTCCCTCACTCGTTAGCCATAGAATATTTATTGGTTTATGGTATTCATCAGGAAGTATCTTAAGAAGTCAAGATGCTGAAAATATTGTTGAAAATATTGACATAGACTGCACACTTTTAGTGGGAGATAAGCAAAGAGAATCATAAATACAGAGTGCTACAAAAAGGGTCTATAAAGAACTAAGCAAATCCAAGGACAGAAGCTTATTTGGCAGGAAATTCTGGGAACAACTGGGAGAGTAGTAGTGAGCTGTACTAAGAAAGAAAATAAGAAGTAAATAAGGTCTGTTTTTCAGTATGTTATTAGGGTGGACAACTGGATTCTGATATCTGGGACCAGGTTTAGTATTGACCCTTGAGTTTCCACACTACATTACAAGGATGACAAAATACTTTCTATCAACCAAATTCTGACCTAATCGAGTGGTTCCACTCCCCATGGAAATTAACGTCCCTGCACATCTGACCTCCGTGTCATCCAGCATCACGAAGAAAGTACAGATACACAATAATGGCAAGGTTAGATGGGCAGAATATGACGGTATCTGCCACTGATTTCCAGGTAAACATGGCTCTCCAAAGCAATATCAGTACTTACTACTATAGACCTGTGCTTTCCTGATGGGAGTTATTAGCTACATGTGGCTACTTGAATTAAAATTTATGCGAAATAAAATTAAAAATGCAGTTGCCATCCATCTCTCCAGTCATTTATCAAGTATCAAATAGTCATGAAATGGCCCTGTCTAAATAGCACATAGCACCAATGTGACTTCCATGATTGTAAGTGTTTTGTTAAAAACAATGCATTTGACATAAAATAAGACAGTACTGATTTTAAAAATTAACAAAAAGCTATGGTGAAATGAAATAAAATGATTTCAATGGACAGTTTCACTCTCCATAATTAAAAAAGGAAATAGAACACATGTATTTCTATCTAACCTGAGCCTTAAACTCATAGTCAAAAATTCTTCTTTTTACATTAAAAGTGCTCTTGTATTTGACATGCATTGCAATTTTGTAAAAATGTTAATATTCCTTTGCTGACAAACTTAGAAATCATACTAATATTACTACCCTGAAATGTTTCCACTTATTTCCTAAAAGTGATACAAATTTTTGTTCATTTATAAAATATTTAATTACTTCAGAGCACATTTTACTAACTTTGGATTCAGATCTCAAACAGACTTTCAAAATTGGAAGCCTGACATATGTCCATCAGTTTAGAGTAAGAAGACAGCAGCCAGGAAAACTGAACTCGACCCTTGTAGTCATATATACTGATACTTTCTGTCCATTTCTTGTTCTGTAAGCTATGTTGTTGTATATTGTATATGTGAACATGTCCTTATGCTAAAGTATGTTAGTATTTTCAGCAAATCATGGAATAGATAGAAGGTTATGAGCTTGATAAGACAATGTGTAATCCCTTACATATTAAAACATAGTTTACAAGTTGGGCTGGCAGTTTAGCTCAGTGGTATAATTGCCTGCCGAGTAATCGTGACGTCATGAGTTTGATCCCTGATATTGAATAAAACCTCACATTTTAAAATTAATATTTAATTATATTTACTGCAAAGTTCAAAGTTCTTTATAGAATTCTTAATGAAAATAATTTGTCCTTGTTTTACTTATCTTTTAATTAGATCTTAGAGCTGCTGAAAAAAATTGGGTGGGTTATAAGAGAATACTTAACTTTCTAAAAATTAGTCTTTGCTATGCCTAGTCAAGCATTATAGCAATAAGCTGCAAAACTTATGTTCAATAGTAATTATCAGTTATTACTTTAAATAGCATATAGAAATCATCATTATTTGGAATTGGAGAAAAATATATTTAAGTATATTTAATAATACAAATAAGTATTAGAAAAGATCAATTTATTCTACTAGAACAGAGTCCATAAAAGCTACATACAATATCACCATGCTAATAAAAATAGTTTATTGCATAACTAACATAGAAAAGTTCAATAACACATATGGCTTGTTAGAATACAATTCTACAGTAAATTATGAAATAATTATTTCCTCAAATTACATGTTCTATAATTTTATAAATAAAAGTCATATTATTCTCAGGAAATACACTAGAATTATGGGAACAATTCAGAATTTAGAAAACATATATAGCTCTGGTCTTTTTGAAAGATCTTAGTGTTATTTAGATAAGTCACATTATGTGTCGTTTAGAAAAATACAAAGTTAATCTCCAGAGAGGATCCCAAAGAAAGTTATAGTAAAGTTCATGCCGACTTGAATAAGTAATAAAGACATTTGTACATTTATGAATTCTGTTTTAAATTTTAAACACAATGACTAAATCAAATCCTATCTTGTCTGGATTCTCACTTAGCATTGATGCAGGGATACTTAATCTACTTGCCATGGGTTCAGACACACACATGTAGGCACACACATGCACACACAGACACACCTGCACATGCATGTGTGTATGAATATTTCTCTGCATTATGGTCAAGAAAACTCTCTTGGTGATCTTGAATGCATCCAGCATTTCCATGTATTCTTGCTTGTAGTTTTCGAGACAACAACAAAAGGAAATGAAGTAACAAAACGAAATCTTAGAATTCCCCAGAAATACACGGATCTGACGTAAGGAGGACTGAACAGCAGATCCCAGGCTCTGAGAAAGTGCCTTCATAGTCCTCTAACAGTCCAGCGTGACCTAAAGGTATGCCACTCAGATGGGCTGCTTTCCAGAATTCCTCACCTTCTGTGTGAGTAGGACACAGACAGTGAAGACGTCTGCTCTGTGCAGCTTTCTGAGCCCTAGAGGGGGTCCTAGGATTGTTGTCCCTTATAGCCCATCTGTGGGTAAAAACTCACTTCATGTAACTTTCTGAGTGCGAGTGTGTTCTGTCTTACCAGACTCCAGGGAGTTTGTAACCAGAGCACAGTGCACACGCTTCATAATACGCACCTTAAGTTTCATTCTAAGATTATTATTATATAAATTCTTAATGAGCAAAATGATCAGTGGCTTCTAACTCCACTCTATCATCACTCTCCAACGGGATAATTTATATCTACATGAGAGTTCCTTTTCAGCCTTTCCAATTTCATGAATTTTAACTTAGCTATGTATTTTCTGATGTTTAAAACAAATAGTTTGCACTCAACAAATAACAATAGCATCATGCCCGACCCCCAAGGAGAGAGTAAAATCATAAACCTGCAACCCCAAACTGTGGAGAAAGGGGTTTGAGCTCTTCAAAATTATTTTTAAATCATAAGAATATTAGGGCATGTTATAAAATGCATTAGAGTAGATAAAATCAGTCAAGAGAAACAAAATGGAATATTTTTTACAAAAAAAGTTATCATTTTTCCAGATGTTATGAACCTCTAAATAGAACAGCCCCAAAACTTCACCAAAAGCTCCCAGAATTAATATTAAAATGTAGGCATGTAGCCTTTTTCAATAGTCATTGAGTTTCATTATCAACATTAAAAAAGAGCATTTCTGTGTACTAATAATATATTCATTGATAAAGAAGTTAGAGAAATAATACCTTGCACAATGGCATTAAATAAAATGAAATATTTCAGAATCAAGCTAACCAAGAAGTGAAAAACCCTACAATGAAAACTATAATACTCTGAAAATGGAGATCAAAGAGGACATCAGAAAATGGGAAGATATACTCTGTTCCTGGGTAGGCAGAACTATTACAATGAAAAATGACTATATTTCCAAAACTTTTACATAGATTTAATGAAATCCCAATCAAAATACCAATAGTTGTACATATATATATATATATATAAATTCTAAAATTCCTATTAAACCTGGAAATATGTAAAAGCCATTCCAGGCAGCAAGAGAATGGCAGCTGGCACTACAATTCTGGGCTTAACGCTACACTACAAATCTTTAGCAATTAAAAGAGTGTGATATTGGGAAAAAAGGAAGACAGAGACTTGTGGGTCAGTGATACAGGATAGAGCATGTACAGAAAAATATTGCAGGCGCACTCAGCTCTCTTACTGCGGACAAAGGAGCCACGTACTTTGGCCAGAGAAAACAGTCTTTACTCTTGGGGCTGGGAAAACTGCCTGCCCACAACACCAAAGATTCATTCTTGGCTCACCTCTATCACCACACATTAAACTAAAATCAAAGTAGATTGAAGACCCAAATATTAACACAGAAACACTTAATTTGCTGGAAGACATTAAAGGCAAAACTCTTGAAGACAAAGATGTAGGAAAAGACTATCTGGATACACACACAAAAAATATCAACGATCAACAAATTGGATCACATGAAGTTAAAGAGGTTTTGCACATCAAAGATAATGACCAAAAATGAAGAGAAAACCCACAAAATGGGAAAAACATTTTTCCAGCTACTAATTAGAGGACAAATACCCAGAAACATAGAGAATGCTAAACAATTATAACTTTTAAATTTAGGGACCCAATGAAAAAGTGGACATCTGAAATGAATAGATATTTCTCATATAAGGCACAGATGACTAATAAATATGTAAAAAATATGTAAAACTGCTAGCCACTAGTAAAATATAAATTAAAACAGCCCTGAGAATTCATCTTATTCCAGAAAAAATGGCTGTCGTGAATAAGTCAAATAATAACAAATGCTGGAGAGAATGCGGAATAAAAGAAACCCTTCTCGTTTGTGGGTAAGTGTGTAAACTGGTACAACCACTATAGAAATAAGTATGGATATGGCTCAAAAACTACAAATGGAAAATATATTTTCCCCAGATATTCTTCCATTAGGTATCTTCCCAAAAGAGTAAAGATGTCCTCTTACAATTATACTTGTATACCCATGTTTAGAGCTGTGAAATTTCTAATAGTTAAATCTTGGGCATGGCCTATATGTTCATCAAAAGATGATTGGATATGATATTTATATATAATAGAATACTACTGTGTTATAAAGAAGGATAAATTTGAGTCATTTGTAGGAAATAGATATACCTTGAGACTATAATTTTAAGTGAAGTAATCAGATATTCAAGTTTAACTGGTACATGTTTTCTCCTATACACAAACCTCAATATATAAATACAGTGAAAAATAAAAATAGACAGTAAGAAATAGTGAAATGGATCTTTGACATAGGGGAAGTTACTGAATGATGGACATGGAGTGAAAGGAGATTAGATTAATAAATTAAGGGGAAGAGATTGTAGAAGGCTGTGAACACATACTAAATTCCTATGAGAAGCGTGATCATCATTTATACAAACATGTTTGTAAGAAAAGGACCAAGAGGACCAGAACCAGGAGGAGCAGGGAGGAGAGAGGAGGACAGAGAAGGGTTTTAGGAAGGAATTAAGAAATGTCATGCACATATCTCCATCACCTTGATGAGTTAATCACAATGTACTAAAAACATGTACCAATAAAAATTTAAAGAATCACCATAAAACAGAAATTGCATTGCACAGGTAAAAGTAATTAAGTGGAATTTGCATTCATCACTAATAATGAATAAGTAATTAATTATAGATGATAAATATATTCAGGCTTAAACTCACAACTAATTATTTCTTCATAGAATATCTGTCATTAAAGCTACTTAATTTTAACATTCTAGCAATTGTGGCCTTAATGTTCTGTAAAATTTACTAATCACTTAATATGTAAGGTCAACACGAAGTATCCCCTAAATATATGGCATCTTTTAAAAATATTGAATTGAACATATGAGTTTCAAGTTAGTTAAATATCTTTAAATTAAGCACATATTTCTTTGTATCAAAGTTATATGAACCATTGTAAATGTAATTTATAGGTAACATATGCACATATGTGTGATTTATGGTTTGTATTTAGAACATAGTTAAAGCAGCATTTAACTGTAAACCATTTTATTAGAAGGGTGACTTTAGTAAGGAGTTTCTTGAAGATCAGAAATCCTCCTACCAAGTGACCACAAAAATTGAGGATCAAATTGTGTTGTGATTACTACATTTACTGATGCCTTCTGATCATTGATTCTATTGGAAATACAAGCTTCGTTCAGACTGTAAGTAGATGAAATTTTGGGGGGGCAGTTATAATGTGGTTTGTTCAGATTAAGTTGCAACTATGTGATGTGTTGTTGAATAAAAATTTAACTTTCAGAGAATTAAAATAAAAAGCCAAGGCCTAAGGCCAGGCTATTTGCCTGGCAACTGCAAGAACTTTGTTAGTTCCACACAGAATGAATGCACACAGACTGTAAAATGCTGTGCACACAGCCACCTTGCAGAGAAAAGACTTTGAAGACGATTGCCCTAGGAGTTCTTGAGACCACAGCTGAAGGAACAATTTTAATTCAGAGAATAAAAACCTTCTTGATTTTTATGAAACTAGCTTACTAGAACCACTGGGAAGTAACTACTTCATTCAGTTTATAATTGGCATTTAGAAAATATTTTACCTGACTGAGTTAGCAATGGAAGTTGAAATGGAATTTCAATTTATTCTTGCTGGACTTTTATATCTACACCTATGGTACATATATATTAAAAATAAAAAAAAGTTAGTTTCCTAAATTGAAAGTTAAATATTGAAATAAACCAAAGGTAATAAGTGCATGGATGATATTTTGATGTCTTTACATATAGCAAGTTAATCACATATATTTTTAATTTAGATAAATCCAGTGTCAAAAGGAGAACATTTAAATAGCATATTTTTAACAGAAATCATAGTCTTTTCTCAATATCCATTTTTACTTCTTCAGGATAGAATTTCATATTATTCTGTGGATAAATGACTTCAAATTTCGTGAGTAGTCACATTATCCAATCTCTGTTCTTGTTGTATATGCTTATATTTCTGAATTTAAGTTAGGAAATCTTGATAGATGTGCTGAATAGAATTTGTCATTAGTGAGAAGAGAAAAGATATTCTTTGTCATTTTCCTTTCCAGTTTGATAAAGTCAGTGCTCTGGTGTTCTGAAACCTAACATGGAACTAAAAGTGAAAGATGTCTGCAGAATTCAATGAGTAAAAATGAGATACTCTGTCCCACTCTCCTGTTTCATCTATTGTCAGATTTTTCTGTGTTACAGAAAAACTTTGACCCCAATTAAAGCATGGTCAATTTGAGTATTACTTACAGGCCTAATTGACACAGGTTTGAATAGTTATGCTTTCCTAGTTTATTGCATTTAGAAGTGATTCTTGGGAATCATAATCTTAATATAATTAAATTACTTATTCTTTTTAGTTTCCTTATTGATGTTTCCTTAACCTCTGATCTACATATACAAGATCCTATTTCTTTTCCTTTTTTGAGGATTCCATGCAAGAAGCAGTCACTATGATTCTGTCACAAAACCACTGAACAATGACCAATACCAAAGCTTGAAACTTTATGACAAAGTGTCATTTTCAGCTTTGGTTGAGTGGAGTGTTTCATTACCTGGTGAGCTGCATAGCAGATTGTCTAAATTCTGAAAAGTAGGAAACAACTAGTGTCGGCAGATCAAATTCAAGGTTAGCACTTCTTCATGAAATTCGCAATAATGTGTACAGATGAGCCTCAATTTACAACAGTGTTGTTGGACTCCATTCAGGCTGATGTGACACAGTCACAAGTAAAGCATCATTAGTCAAAAGTGCGTATAACAATGTTCCCTACATATCATGCATCATACCTTAACCTACACAGTCTTAAAGATGATCCAACTACTTAGCTTGGCTTATAATTGGATAAAATCACTCAATCTAAATCCCGTGGGAATTTTTTGATGGGATAAACACAAAACACAATATTTAAAATACATGAAAGACACTGAAGCAGAGCACACTTGTTTCCTTACAGTCATGACCATGTGAGTGACCAGGAGCTGTGACCCAGTATTTCCTGGTGATGCTGATCATGCAGACGAGGGATTGCGGCTCTGAATCCTTCCTCTGTACCACTGGACATTCCTTACTATTACCCTAGATTAAGGCAGATTACAAGGTAAAGGTGAGAGCAGTCTGGTGAAAAACACACATTCATTAATACATTCAATGTTTGACTTATCACATAGATTTTAAAATATGTGTAGCAGCAGTGCATGGAAGAGACTATAAAAAAGTAGACCCTCGAGGTCTCAAATCAAGACTGAGCTCAGATGCTGGCATTTAGTATAAAGAGACCAGAGCAAGTTAAAAACATATAACATAGAATAACCAAGATCTGAGAACATTCAAGTGTCACTCGGTTTTCTGGATACTCAGAATCTCACTACTGACAAGACTATGAAGACTGAGTTTCCTTTCTATTAATTTTAATTTTAATTCTATGCAATAGCATAATAATAATATTACAATAAACAAAATATTTAAATTCTATGAAAAATGAAACAAAATTTCATAATAAAATAGAGAACAAAAATGGTTAATACCTTTTAAAAAAGTGAGCTTTCTGCAGAGGAGTATCAAAGAGGAATAAAAACACTTAAATACTTTGAAAACATACTTCTTATCTCCTGTCCATTGATGAAGTCTATAGACAGGACATAAGTTCTTTGTAAAGTAAGAATTACAGACTGTAATTCAATTGGTCTGTGGACAATTCGAAAAATAATTGCCATAAGAAAACAAGTTTTGGAGGCATCCTACATGCCCGGGCCACTGCTTCCTGTCCAGCAATGCATTCATTCATACCCTCCTTCCTTTAAAGTATTTCCTGCATTATAAATCTTTTTCTGACTGCAACTATCCTGCCTTCTTCTGATAAACAGACTTTGATCTCATTGGTTCGGCGTGATAAGACTAACCGAATAAAATATGTGCAAGGAATTACAAAGCACATTTACCAGATGTACAAATGTCTAATATATCCATGAAAAGATATTCCACATCATTAGGAAATACAAAATTGCAAATTGAAGCCAAAGTGAGATAGCACTACCAGTTGACAAGAACATTAATTAAAAATAGACACTGTTAATGTCAATATCACTGACAATGTGAAGAAACCAAGCCCTTGCGAGAATGAAAAATGGTTCATTGTCATTTAGAAAAAATATGTAATGATTTCTTAAACATTTCAACATATAATTATATATGATTCTGATAATCTGAACAAGCAAATTTAACACCTATATCCACAAAAGATTCGTTGCACACATTCAGAGGCTCATTATTCACAATAAAAAAAATAGAAACAGCTAAGTTTTCATCAACTAGTAAATGGAAGAACAACACATATCATATTAAAACAATTGTGGATTACTTGGTACTGAGAATAACAAATTGCTAATCTATTAACTGTGTGGGTGATTTTCAAAAACTATATGCAAATGTACAGTGATATATGTTCACCCATGCTTATAGCAGCACAATTTGAAATAGCTAAATTTTGGAAACAATCCAAATGTCCATCAAAAGAGGAATGGATAAAAGAGATGAGGTATTTTTATATAATGGGACACTACTCAGCTATAAGGAAGGATAAACTTGAGGCTTTTTCAGGTAAATGGATGTAACTTGAGACCATATTTTTAAGTGAAATAAATCAGACTTGCATGTGTAGACATCATATTGTCTCCGTAGTGTAACTCAAAGAGTAAATAAAATGCAAAATTCACAATAGATACTATGAAAGGAGAAGAAACTGCTGAAAAGGAAAGAACAACTGGGAAAAGGTGAAAATAAAGAAGAGAAAAGAAAGCAATATATATATATATAATAGTTAAAATAATTATACTACTAATTTCTATTAGTTCATTGAAAACAATAGTTGGTGCTTATATTGTTTGATCAATTTTTCATGCATATATCTTGTAATCTGAGCAACTATTTTAAAGATAATAACAATGAAATTTATTAACTTTTGTTAATCTCCTATTATGTTGTTTTGAAATTCTGTATGATAAATAAATAGAATACTATGCTTTATGAAAAATCCAAACTGAAGCGACCACAGATCACATTCTTCCACTGAACCAAAATGTCTACCAGATCCAAAAAGTAAATGGGTGTGCATATGTGTTTATGCATATGTACATACATCACAGAGATGAATGAATAGATCAATTGCACATGTTAGATAAGCAGTCGTGTTGTACGGTGTACAGGAACTGGGGCTGACTACAAACAAAAGTGTCAGGGTATTTTAATGCCATGGAAATTTTATAAAACTGTATAAGGATGATGATTGTATAACAGTACAAATTCCCTGAGTCACAGAACTGAAGTTAGGAATGATGAATTTTGTCTTGCATTTTTTGTAAAATTCAATACATTCTTGACAATTAAAAATGACTCATATACAGACAGATATAGAAGAACAAACAATTTTAATATATATTAGAAAACATCTATTGCATAGAAAAATAAAACAGATCAGTCAACAAAATGCATAAAATACTAAAATTAGAGAAATAATATTAGCATTCTGTCTTCCTCCCTCACTCTCTAAATTCATATATGCATATGGAATTTTCATTTGAATTATGTTATAAGAAAAAAGGAATGAACAAATATCAGAATATTTCCAGTGAGCATTCTGCTTTACTGAAAATATTCAAAAAATGTGTTGAAGGACATATATTGAAATTTTAGACAAAGAAATAATAATCTGCAAGTATATAAAAGACAGTAATAGTTCTATATTAAAAAAATCAATTTGAACTAAGTTTTCAGCTTCCCACTAAGAAAAGCTTTTTCAGGAAACACATTAAGTAGCTTAAACTTCTAATCCTTCAATACTGACTGAGTGCTTGAAATCTGAATGCACCACAAACCAGTAAATTGAAATTAGTCCTGTATAACATAAAACTCATGGAGAGGAACCACAATTAAAAAAGAAAGTAAAAGTTTTAGAACCAAGGGTTATGCTTCTTAGCAACAATTCTCAGGTTTCAAAACTGGCAGGCAACTGTAAGAGCTGAGCCAGAAACACAAAAACCCTTTAGACAGCTCAATTTCTGTATTAGATTTAGTCATTTTTAATAGAGATGTTCTATGCAGATTAGCAAAGGCCTTTCTGTTTACTTTCTCTAGGACATTTACATCTATTTGCCAAAATCATACATCTCAGGCTCTCATGAAATCTGAATTTTACAACTACGTCCTTGGTATTAAATTCATATTCAGCCAATCTAGGGGAGAAATTTGGTAAAATTCGATTTTCTAAACCACTAGAGAATATAATACTGTTACTTGCCCAGGTCTTTATTTTTAAGGTTTGAGATAGGTATTTAATAGTCTTCCAGGTAGTAGTTAATGGCAGAAATAATTCTACAGCTGCACCTCACCCTTCAATATTCTTTATGCTCTTTATTTTTTAGAAAATATCAAAGTAGGTGGAATGTAAAAAAATTTGAAGATATAGTTGAAGACCTATGTGAAACTTACAGGAAATTTTCTAGCAAAAGAGAAAAATCAGAGATTTAAGAAGTGAGGAAAGATTTGATACCTGGAAGATGGGAGAAACCAAAGATTAAAAATCTAGGGTTCCTTTAGAAGATGAGTGTGGCTCCCAGGACCAGCCTAGGAAATGGGGAGCTCAGGCTTCCGATCATATTAACAGACTCTGGCTGATGGATCAGAATGAGCTTGGAGCTATATTTTCACTCAAAGCCTTCAGTTTGCATAGCTCTAATCACTGGCTCCTGTTGTGCCCACCTGGAGTAATGTGAGATAGCACTAGATGGTTTAGACCGCTACATTTGTTGCATGGCAATAGAAAAGCTAAGATAATTTTGCATAACAAAATTTAATTTTTTCTGTCTCTTCCATATAGTTGGCTCAACACAAGGTTACTACATTTTATTTTCAGTCCGTCAGTCTTCTGGATACGAAGGCTACATGTTGAATGTTAATTTTAATTACTAAATTGTAGAACCTTTTTTACAGAATTATTTTATTCCTTCACAATGGCTGAATGAAAAAAGTTCACAAGTGGTCCACATAGTAATGCAAAGACGTACTCATTCTTGTAATGTGAGTAATTTTTAAAATGATCTGCTCCTCAAAACTTAGTCTTTTACTACTGAAGGATGCAATAAATATATTCAAGTAACTGTGGTACATTGTGAAGCATAAGTATATAAGTATAAAATGATCACTCAGAATCACAGTGAACCAAAATTGCAATTTGCCTGGCAAGATTGTAGAGCTAGTAGGAAAGATTATTGGTTAGATAATTTATGTTGGGTTTAATTCAAGGATATCAAATTTGTTAGATGTTACTGGCCAGAATATGTGTATTTCTAAGCTGTTCTCACTGATTGTGACATCTATTTGATAATTTTTTCAAGTAGAGATCAAAGAGACTTCATGGATATCCACAACCATTTATCTTGGTAGTGAAGAGCTTCATAATTCAGTAAATACTTCATAATTTTCCATCAATATTCATATCTATGTAAAATATTTGCAGAAATACAGATTCTGGCATGATTATCATTTGCTCAAAAAAAAAATTCACTGCCATTGCCTTTCCACTCTCTTGGCTACCCTTGCCTTAGTCATTCATCACTATCACCATAGCCATGATTACTCCATGCCACTCTGAACCTTATTGGTAAAAGATTTGAATTACGGAGACAAAAAAGTTCAACAAGGTGTGTTGGTTACTGGTAATGAAGCAGCCACATTCCATCAGAGCTCAAAGGAAATGGTACGTGTGGAAGATGAGAAGGAAGGCAGTGTGGAGAGGACACATGCCCAGGGATAAGGAAAGGGTTCTATTTTGAGGATGCCGATGTTTCCAAACAGACCAATATGAGAATCAAGAAGCAGGGTGTGTGGATAAAGAATTAAGGGGAAGATGAAGAATCAGAACATAGTGGCTATTTGAGTAAAGACAGAAAAGACGTCGTCTCTGGGAATTCCCATCCCCCCCTCCAATCGTTCCCAGCTTGTTGGTGAACATTTTGCCTTTTTAACTTAGCTCATCTCCTTTACGGAGTATGGTGGAGCGACTAGAGACCTTAATCAGAACACCTGGAGTTAGCGGGCTAGATGCTGACTGTGCAGTGTGCCCACAGGAAGCTCTATGCCACGAAGACACCGACGGTGCTGAAGAAAGCCCACTAATCTGTCTGATGTGATCTTCTGGTATGAAGCAGGAAATCACAAGGATGACTTCAAGACTTTAGAAGAGAAAGTAGTTGAGTGAAACCAGGTACAATGAGGGATTTTCAAAAATGAGAAAAGAGGCTTGGTCAAAAAAATAGAAATGAAGACTGCCAGGCATGGTTTTCCAGCATTCTCTGCCCAGAGAGCTTTGCAAACTTCGGGTCCACCAAACATGGAATCCCTTGTGTTAAGTGGAATTTTACTCAAAAAGTGAGTGTAAAGCAGTAGTTATATTTTAAAAGTTTATAACTGATTTGATATCAATGAAAAGTGGCTTCCAGTCTTTTCATTATTTTTAATCGAGTCACACTAGATAAGTTATTTGCTGCTGTTTACATTAGCATTTCCTTTAAAAAGTGTTTAGACCAGAATACAGACATTTCTTATATGTCTGTTTCACAATGTCTCAATAATTATTCATCTTATGTTTCCCTAGAGAACAAGATTGAGGTTCAGATTGCTTGGGTTAAGATGAGAATTTCCTTTTTATTTACTTCTTGTGGAACTTGGTCTAATTACTTAACTTCATTTTCTTAATTTCTTCCCCTATGAAATGGAGGTTTTATTAATTTCTACCTTATACTATGTGAAATAAATAGGGTAATAATCTAATTAATATATAATTCCTGGAACTTATTTTGTTAACAAATATCTCTTGAAACAAATATAAAACTTATTTAACCATAAATCTGTAAGCTTATATAACTTTAAAATTATGCAATATACATGGTCAATATTTGCTCCATAAAAAAGATACACAGGCAAATTTAAGTAACTGCGTAATATGCATAGTGTCTAGGTAATTTTGTATTATGTATAACTTCCTCTCTTCGTATTAATGTGTATATTGGTTATGCTAAAAATCTGTTTGCTTCATACCTATAATAAATGTATGAATTAAAAATTAGCTAGTTTTTAAAATAAGCAATGCATTATATAAAAAAGTGATAATCTCACCATTAACATTCATGCTCCTGTTTCAAATTTTTTTCATTTTTAAAACAAATACAATTTTTTAATAAAATCTATTTAAACCATTGTTTAAAATGCTTGTGCATGAGGATCAAAATAAAAAAACAATTAAAAACCTCAAAATGAATCTTAGTAATGTGTTCATGTACTGTTAGCTATCAGACACTCTTAGAACTATCTAGCATCATTTGGTATACATTTTAGATGAAACAGTTATTTGGTTTATTTTTAAAATTGGAAATAATGGTCTCCCAGAAAGCAGCATCTCAGGCTGCCCCTTTGGGACCTGAAACTCCCGGACCGTAGAGTGGCCTGAGCTGTTTGGATTGAAAGTCTGTGCGGACCTGCATCTCGGCGGGACTCTTTGGGGCTGGTAGGCCCGCCCTTCATCCACAGGGAACTGCCTGGAGATCGGCATCTGGGCCAGGTGTGTTTGGGCCCATAGCCCCGCCCTTCACGCCCAGGAAGTCTCCCAGAAAGCAGCATCTCAGGCTGTCCCTTTGGGACCCAAAACTCCCGGACCGTAGAGTGGCCTGAGCTGTTTGGATCCAAACTCTGCACAGACCTGCATCTCGGCCTATCTCTTTGGGACCCGAAACTCTCGGACCCGCAGAGTGGGCTGGGCTGTTTGGATTGGGA
>PVJX010037727.1:0-16770 GCA_004027295.1 Dolichotis patagonum
AAGTCCATTTGTTCACAGGTGTGATTCAGTTCTGTTATGTCTTTGCTGATTTTCTGTCTAGTTGATCTGTCCCTTTGTGTCAATGGTGTGTTAAAGTCTCCTGTTATAATTGTATTATTGCTTATTTGATTTTTCATTTCTGTTAGTATTTGCTTTATATAGCTGGGTGCTCTGGAATTTGGTGCATATGTATTTAAGATTGTTATCTCTTCTTCTTGAAGTTTTCCCCTAACTAGTATATAGTGACCTTCTTTATCTCTTTGGACCATTCTTGGTTTGAAATTTCACATTGTCTGCAAACAGGATTGCTAGTCCTGGTTTTTTTTGGTTTCCTGTTGCATGAAGTATTGTTTTCCATGCTTTGTCTTTCAGTCTATGAGCGTCCTTTTGGGTTAGATGGGTTTGTTGTATACAGCATATGGTCGGATGTTGTTTCTTGATCTTTTCTGCAAGTCTGTTTCTTTTGATTGGTGAGTTGAGGCCATTTATATTAATGGTTGTAACTGTTATATATTAGTTTATTGTTGACATGTTATCTTTCTGCTGTTTAATGTGGTTTCCTAACATGTATTTATTTGCATTTGTTGAACCATTCCTGCATCACTTGGATGGATCCTACTTGGTCATAGTATACAGTCTTCTTAATGATTTCCTGCATTCTGGTTGGCAGTATCTTAGTGAGAATTTGTGCTTCTTATATTCATTAGGGAGCTTGACCTCTGATAGTTTCCTTTTTTCATTAGATCCATCTCTGGTTTTGGTATCACGGTAATGATATTTTTAGAGATGAGTTTGGAAGTATTGCTTCCCTTTCAATTTCATTAAAGAGTTAGAGAAGTAGTACCATTAGGTCTTCCCTAAATTTCTTGTAGCATTCACCCGTGAATCTTTTAGGATCTCTACTTTTCTTTGTTGGCAGGTTTTAAATTCCATTTTCAATTTCATTGATTTCTGTTGGGTTACTGAATTTTGATGTATTTTTGATTCAGCTGTGGTAATTCACATGTGTCTAGATATTGGTCCATTTCTTCTGTTTTTCCTCTTATTACAATACAGATTCTGAAAGTAGATGTTGATATTCTAGATTTTTGCATGATCTGTTATGATTTCACCTTTTTCATTCCTAATTATATGAATTTAAGACTTTTCTGTCATATTTTGATAAAGTTAGCTAAGGACTTATCAATTTTATTTAATCTTTCAAAGATCCAACCTTTTGATTCATTGATTCTTCGTATTTTTCTGAGTCTTAATTGCACTAAGTACTGCTCTGATATTTATGATTTCCGCCCTCATATGAGCTTTGGGTTAGACTTGCTATTCTTTTTCAACAAATTTGAGTTTCAACATTAGGTTATTTATTTATGGTGTTTTTTTCTGATGTATGAGTTCACTGCTATAAGTTTCTCTTGCAGGACTGTTTTCATTGCATCCCATAAGTTCTAGTATGCTGTAATGGCACTATCATTTAATTGTAGAAACTAGTTTCTTCCTTAATCTGTGACTCATTGGTAGTTCAGGAGGTTTTTATATAATTTCCATGTGTTTATGTAGTTTTTGTGGTTTCTTTTGCCATTGATTTCCAATTTCAATATACTATGATCTGATAATATGCATAGGATTATTTCAGTTACCTTGCATTTACTTAAGCATGTTCTCTGAGCTAGTATATGGTCTATTTTGGAGAATATCCCATGTGCAGCTGAGAAGAATGTGTATTGTCGTGTGGTAGAACCCTGTGTAGATATCTACTAAGTGTGTTTGTTCAAAGGGTTGGTTCAGTTCTGTTATGGTTTGTGTTTAGGTAGCCTTCCAAGCCTCATGAAGTCATGGAGGTGGCTAAATATAATGTTTGTGATTGATTCATTGTCCAGCACTGGGATTGGTGGTGTGAGTGCTACATCCATCCAGGAACAGAGCCAACATACAATATAAAGGAGAGAAGAAGGTGTGTTTTCTCTCTCTTTTGCCTTTTTGCTCTTGTCATTTGTGGCAGGAATGGTTAACCCTCAGTCATGCCACCTTGTCTTGGAGCCAGCTGAGTATGGACTGAAACCTCCAGAAAACTGTAAGCTAAGTAAACCTTCCCTTCCCTAATTTTGGGCATCAGGTATTTTGTCTCAGCAATGAGAGAAAAGTAACCAAGACAAGTTCTGTTCTTTCTTTCTTTCTTTCTTTCTTTCTTTCTTTCTTTCTTTCTTTCTTTCTTCCTTCCTTCCTTCCTTCCTTCCTTTCTTTCTTTCTTTCTTTCTTTCTTTCTTTCTTTCTTTCTTTCTTTCTTTCTTGTCTAGTTGATCTATTTGTGACAGTGGAATAATGAGGACCTCCCATTACAATTGGATTATTGCTTATTTGACTTTCTATGTCTCTTAGTGTTTGTTTTATATCATTGGGTGCATTGACTAGTATTTGATGCATATGAACTCATGATTGTTCTCTCTTCTTCTTGGATTGTTCTCTTAACAAGTATGTAATGATCTTTTTCATTTCTGTTTAGTCTTGGCTTGAAATCCCTATGTGTGCAAATAGAATAGCTACTTTTGCTATTTTTCAGGTTCTTATTATATGGAATATTGTTTTGTATCCTTTGACTTTCAGGCTATGAGTTCTTTTTGAGTTAAATGTGCTTTTTGCATGCAACATATTGTCAGATCTTGTTTCTCCATCCATTCTGCAACTCTGTTTCTTCTGATTGGTGAACTGAGAATATTTACATTGATGATAGTAATTGGTATTTATTGAGTTATTCTTGTCATGTAATTTTTCTGTTGTTGTTTTCCTTTCTTTTCCCTGGTTGATTGCTTGCCTTGCCCGAAAGAAAGATTTATTCTGTTGGGGTTTCTGTAATTATAGTCTTTCTTATATCTTTCCAGAATATCTTTCAGAACATTTTGGAATGCTGGTTTGGTGGTAATGAATTTCTTCAAGTATTTTTTGTCTTAGAAATATCTTATTTCTCTGTGAATTTTAAAAGATAGTTTTGTGAGGTAAATAAATCTAGTTGGAGAGTTTTTTTGGGGGGCTTGAAGTACTTCATACTAACCTCTATTTGACTTAAGGGTTTGTGTTGAGAAATCTGCTGTGATTCTAATGGGCTGTCTTTTATTTGATTTGTTTCTTTTCTCTAACAGCTTATTCTAAATGGAATATTCTATTCTTTGTTGAATTTCTGAGATCTTGACTATTGTATGTCTTGGTGCGTATTTTTTTGCTCATGGCTATTTGGAGTTTTATGTGCCTCAATTATGTATACATCAAATTCTTTTTTCATGCTTTAGACATTTTTTGACATTTTCTATGATCAGATTTTTTATGTCTTTTACACTATCTTCTGCTTTTTCATCAACTCTGATCCATCTTATTTCTCTTTGTATTGTCTAGCAGCTGTTGGATTGATGTTTTTGTGATCTCTTGCTATTTTTAAGAAATCTTTTTTGATGTTTGCTAACTGCATACGTGTCTTTTAGATCTCTTATTCTGTCCTCACATTGATTGATTCTATTCTTTATTTTTTTATATAGCATTTTTAATCTCTTGGCCATCTGTTTGAATCTACTTCATGGATCTCATTTTTTTCCTATCTTGTACTTTCATGATTTACATCTTCCCAAGGTCCTCCATTGTTTTGTCTGTATCAATTCAAGATTCACTGTGTTCTTCATTATGCTCCTCCTCTATTTTATCTAAGAAATTATTTCTGATTTAATTTTTTCTAGAGTCTCATTTATCTGTTTTGTTACTTTCTCTGTTACCATTTCAAAGAGTTCAGGTGGGTGGGTTTTGAACTGTTCTACCTCACTACTTTCTGGGTTTGTCTTGGGTGATGTAGAAGTCTGGGGTTGCATTTTGGTTCTGTGTCTTCCATTTTTTCTTTATTTTTTTTTTTATAGTTTAGCTTTTGCATTGACTTGTTAATGTCTTTTGGTAGTTAGTTTTACTGCTATTATTGAGCTCCTTCGAAAATGACTACTTTTCAGAGATGTCTTTTAGGTGTAGCTGACTTTTGACTTTTCAATCTGTTGCAAGATCTTATCTCTTCAACTTATTGGTGATAACAAGTTGTTGCCTATCTCACCTATCCCCTGGTTCTTTTAGACTGGTCTGTAGTATTAGGACACTTAGGCAATCTGGTTTTGTGAGGTACAAAGGTATACAAGGAAGTACAACTGCTTAGAAAAACTATGTCACCTTGGATAAAGTAGAATAATCAGTAATTACAATAACATTAAGCACAGACTGGAATACTTAGACAAACTGTGGTAACTATTAATTTTCCACCTTTAACCATATGAACAATGTTTGTAGCTACATAACAAAATCTAAAACAGACCAGAGAATTGTATTTAGTAAATATCCCCTTCATAGAGTTTACCCTCAGAGGTGAAAATTTAAAAAGAGTGAGAGGGAAAAAATAGAGAAATAGGGGCCGGGGATTTAGCTCAGCAGCATAAGCGACTGCCTAGCAAGCATGTGGTCATGAGTTCAATCCCCAGTACAAAAAAAAAAAAAAATGAAAAATAGAGAAAGAAGCAAGATTGGAGAATAAAGGAAGATTGCACAAGCTTTGGGAAACTGGTGAAGGAGACAGAAGGAAGAAATACAAACAAGACAGAAAACAACAACAAAATAACTAGAAACAGTGTTTGCATGTAAAAAGAATAATCAAGAAAAAGAAAACAAAAGCCAAGGAAGGAAGGAAAAGAGTGTCCACTTTAGAGTGTATCTGTGCTGTCACTGGTAGACAAATGGGGCATACAGGGCCCAGATCCATGTTGGTTGATCTTAGTAGTTCTATAGTAGAATTATAACTGCCTGATGGATAAATCCCTGCAGGCCTGTGCTGTCAACTCCACTGAAGTTCATGTTGATTATGGTTTTTGACTGCGAGGTTGTGACCTGAGTTATTTAGCCCACAGCTCTATGGGTGCCTCTTGATGGTTTGAGCTTGGCTCCCTGACTGTGGGTGTCTCCCATGACTACAACATACCCTGACACTGTGACTGGCAGCAACTCTGAGTCCCAGGTTCAGCTGGCCCCATTCCAAAATGGCAATCAGCCATTTGCTGTCTTCTGGTAATATATGAACTGTAATCACTCACCAGCCATTGTAGCCCATGGCATTCACTACTCTGTTCCACCGGTATGTGTTGCTGTGAAGGCCTCTGGAGTAAACTAATCATTATGTGTTGGTAGGTTCAAGCTGGGATTCATGGGTAAGTGTATTTGCCACCTCCCTCTTCTGCATTAAGGTCCCTCTCCTCACAGTCCCTGCAGGCTCCAATTCTTGCTTTAGATCCTTGCTGGGTCCCAGAGACCCACTACCCTCTTTCTTCTCTTCACTGCATTGCTATATTCCAGCATCTGGACTCCAAATCACAAAGCCTAATTTGCTACTGCTCACAGCTTCCCTATCTTCCTGGAAGCATCTCAACAATTATATTTTGATTGTGTACTTTGAGGCCCAGAAGTTTTTAATTTTGTTGCCATCCTATTTGTCTATTTTAGTTTTATTCCTTTTCTTTTAGTATTTTAGGTAGGAAATCCTTGCCAAATCCAGTATCATGAAGTTTTCCTTACATAGTTTCTTCTAAGAATTTTATAGTTTTGAATTTTATGTGTATTTTTTGTTTGGGCATAAATTCTCAGTCTATTTAGGAAAATATTGACTTTAGTGGCTGAAGTGTATGGTAAGATGATGTTTATTTTGTTTAATTTTTATAATTACTATGTGCGCCAAAAATTACAACTTCTTGTTCAAGTTGTGCCTAAAATCAGGTTAGGTATATATTAGATGAGAACTCTGAGACATTGGTTAGATTCCTTTTAGGGTTTGAGTTTTTGCAAATAAGAGTGCAATTTGAAGTCTCAAGGAAAATAGTGTTTTATCCTATTGTCCTAATTTTTGATGAATTATTTACACTAAACTGTATACAAATATAAATGTCTGTGGGTCATTAGAGAATCTGGATGTGTGCCAGTTGTAGATGTTTTTACTAAGAGTTATTATGGACATTTAGAAGTTTGGGTGATCATGAAGTCCCCAGTGCCAGAACCCAAATATGGAAGTCAGAATGAATCAGAGTTCAGCCTGTTTTTCCTCTGTGGTTTATTAGGGATGTTTATATAAGAGATCACTATGAATCATAGGATTTGAAATTGTCTGTCTTGACAGAAGGCATTTTTTAAAATGTGGAGCTTGTGAAAGTCTCCCAAATAATTTAAATGCATAAAACACATGCAACAGATGGCAAAAGGATTTGAAAGAAATGTGTGTGACTTTTTAACTACTTAGTTTTACATAATAATGTGTTTGTGCAGTTAAGGTGGTAACCTTTTGTGATAAGTGCCACAGATTTATGAAGCAGAATTTGCTCTCTAGAGTTGCTAAAATCTGGCAATCTATAGAATAGAAAATATTTTTTAATGTTTCATTTATAATTTTACTGTTGTAATATCAAATAGCAAGCTCTTGTCATTGGGAATTTCTTTTTGCTAATATTACCCCATTACTAAAATGGCATCAGAGAAATAACAGATAACTGATGTTGCATTCTATAGTAGTGAATTTTCTCCTCTTAAACCTCAAAAGCAAAGCATTTAAAAAACTTCCTTTGTTTATAAATAATGTTTTGTGTTATTTTTGTTTTGTTTTTGGTTGTTTGTTTTTGAGACAGGGTCTCACTATGTAGTTCAGACTAGCTTTGAACTCACTATGTAGTCCAGGCTGGTCTTGAAGTAAGTCATAGTCATCCTCCTTTCAGCCTCTTGAGTGCTGGGATTACAGGCATGCACCACCAAGACTAGCTAAAAATGCCTTTGATTATAAGCAGAAATACGCTTTTCAGTATTGTGTCTGAGAACCTTAAACCAATTCTCATTCATTATTAAAACGTTTTATCTCAAAATAATTCAGTCATATATCTGACTTTTGTGACTTATTTGGCTTTTCTGTAAGTAAAAATGCATTTGTGATAGTTTATCTGTCATATCATATATTAAAGCACTACCAAATTTAGTGGCTTAAATCAGTGTCCATTCCAATTGTCACAAAGGTGAACTAATCCTTAAGGGAAAATTTTGTGAGTCTTGTGTGAAACTTGTACCTGGAAAAATTTAAATGCTTCCAAAAAGTGCTGACAAAAGGAAAGACTTCTCTTGTTCTTGTACACTCAACATTATAAAAATAATAGCTCACCCTTCATTAAGGTATAAATTTAATGCAACATGAACAAAAGTACCAACAATCCACTTTATAATTTAATGCAACGTGAACAAAAGTACCAATAATCCACTTTATAGAAGTAAATAGTTTGTTTCTGATGTATATATAGAAAAGCAAACACATAGTATCAGGAAAAAACTGAAAAAAAAATAGAAAAATGTAAGTGATAACTAGTCCTACCAAGCATTAAAATACACTACAATAAGACATAGCTTCTATAATTAAAATATTGCCATATTCAAGCTTGAATAGACCAATAGACAAATGGACTCGTGTCCATAAATAAATTTAAATACATACAGATATTTAGTATATGTTAAATATAGTGTCTCAAATGACTGGGGTAAAAATAGTTATTAAATGGTTATAGGAAAACTGGGTGGTTATTCAGAAAAAATTATATCATATCTTATACCCCAAAATAATGGATTAGGAATCTAAATGTAAAGACATGAAACTACAGAAACATGACGAAAAATACTTGCACTCTTTTTTTTTTTTTAAATTTTGGTGTAGGGAAATGCTTTCTAATAATTACTCAAAGTGAAGTGGCAGTAAGTGAAAAGATTTGACTGCTTAAGACATCAAAAATTTTTATGGCTAAAACACCCAAAGTCCAAAGATAGCTGATAAAATGCAAGAAAATATTCACATTAAATGCCACAAGCAAAAGGCATATAAATAACTAACATATAAAGAACTTTTAAAAATTTATAGACAGGATTGGTATGCAGCTCATTGTGAGAGCATGCCTGGTATGTGTAAAGCTCTGGTTTCAGCCCCCTAAAATGACGCAGAGAGGCAAATGATCAAAAAGTTTATAAGGATATACATAGTTAGCCATAAAAGAATAAAAATGGCCATCAAGTGAGAAAAATGCTCAGACTCACTAATAATTAGAGAAATATAAATTGAAACATTTACCTGGCATACGTTTTCACTATTTAGAATGGCAAAAATTAATATAAAATATGACAAATTTTGTTGGGGAGTCTGAACGGAAATAATCACTCTCTTGCTGATAGGAATTCAACCCAATGAATTTGGTAATACCTAAGGAAAGTACATATTTACCATTTAGTTCAGAAGTTTGATTTTTAAGAAACTATCATAGGACACAAAATGATGGAGTAGCAATAAGCAGCAAAATGCAGCCTCTGGGACCAGAATTCAGACACCTGGAAAATAACAACTCAGTGTAGAGAAAAACATTGGCAAATCTCTAGGAATTGGAAAGGAACTGACAGGAAAATTGGAAACTGCAGATAAGCTGCAGAAATAAAACACAATGCAGAGAAAAGAATGAAGCATTCTGGAAGCTTACTGTGTCCCCTAAGGAGAAAAAAAAAATTGAGGAGGGGGGTTTACTCCAAAACTGACACCTACAAGGCGGCTGAAGTTGGAGGAAAAATTCAATGCAGTATTCCCCCATATTTCCAAAGAGTGTTTGTTCAGGAGCCATTTTGTGAAAGGGTTGGTTATTTAAGACTGAGCCACATAACAATGATAACTTCACTTTAAGGTTTCCATTGTTATCCTCCCACAGTGATTGGGTGAAAGATAGGATGGGAAACAGTCTCGAAGAGGCTAAGCCTTAGAAGTAGACCAACTGAGAAATTTAATCTCAGGATAGGAAAGACAGGGCTCCACATTTAGTGGTGAGACTTTAGGGGTGGCTGAGGCTGAAAATGATGGCATTAATTCCAGTTGAACCCCTGCCCTGCTGCCTACATCCAACACAGATCAGAGGTCTGATTGCTTTTTTCATCTACCAGTGACAGCAAAGATATAACACAGCCTGGGTTAAATGGACAGAGGGACCTCTGGAGCAGGGGACACCTCACAAATCACAGGCTATAAAACAAGGTGAAGAAAACCATCACTTGTTATATCCCAAAACTATGCATCCTATAAAGAAGCAACTCATGCAGAAATACAGAGGAATATTTTTTTGGACACATTATTAGTAGGAATGTAAACTAATATAACCATAATGGAAATCAGTATGGCAGTTTCTTAAAAAAATAAAAATAGAATTCCATTGGAGCTACTTTCCTTCTAGGTATCTTGCTGAAAGAGTGAGAGACATTATATTATACTGACACATAGATTCCCATGTTTACAGAAGCACAACTCATAATAGCTAAATCTTGGCAGTGGCCTATATGTCCATCAACAGATGAATGGATAAAGAAAAGGTAGCATTTATGCACAATATAGTACTACATTGCCATAAGGAAGGGTAATCTTGAGTCATTTGTAGGAAAATGCATGGACCTTCAAACCATAATGTTAAGTGAACTAAATCAGACACAGAACCTTAAATATCACAAGGTTTCTCTTATATAAGAAATTCAAATACAAATAAAGAGTAAGATAAAAATAAATAATAGACAATAGATCTTTTGCAAAGGGAAAGATAACCAAGAGATGGAGCAGAAGAGAAGAAAGTGATGAAAAAAAGAATTAAGGTATCTTATGTATATTACCAACTCCCCAGACAAATGTCATTATTATGTACTACAAACATGTAGCAACAAAAATTACAAAAATTAAAGTTTATATTGAATTGACAAAAGAACTTATCACAAGGATACCTCTCAAATACATTAAAATGCATATTTTTGAAGATAGTTACTGTAGCTTTATAATTGCAAATTATTGGAAGTAAATGTTCTTGAATAGCATAGTGGTTGAACAAATTATATTTTTCTTCATCCAGTAGAGTACCTTGTAGCTACTGAAAATAACGAAAAAGATACCTGTGAACCTAACTGAAGTGATTTTTTAGAATATTGTGTTAAATAAAAATAATAAAATGCAACAGAGTACTTATATGGTGCTATCTTTCATATGAGAAAGAAGATGTAAGAAAATAAATTTGTGTGTATCTTTGTTGTGTAAAAGAAATACAGGGGAAATACACCAGAATCTGAAGAAATTAGTTACTTAAACAGTGCGAGTAGAAACTAGATGGAAAGGAAGGAGAATGAGAACAGAGTAAAATGGATAAGGCAGATACCTGTTTTATACAGCTTTGACTCTTAGAATCATATTTTCTGTATGAAATTCATGACCCTCACAGATTTAATGTGAAGAGTGTGATTTAGAATATGTATTTCTGGTTCTTTATGTGAAATTTTTTTATACGTTCCACATTTATTCTTGTTCAATATTCTGTGTTGAGAGCATCATGATGTTACTTCTTAACTAGCCTCTCAGTTAAAGTGGAATATTATATTATTTAATGATATGTTAAGAGTACACTGCTGAGATTTTGTCTGCTTTTATTCTTTTGTTGAAGTTTTCCTTTTAAAAATTCTTTATGTTATTAAAAATTGCCTTAGGTATAGTGTTCAGGTTTTTATATTTTCTCTATTTAGTCTAAGAATATTTGCAAAGCAATATAGCCTACATAGAAAAGTGAAAATTGAAGTAATTACTATTTCATTATTTTCCTTTATTTATCTTAGTTTTAGGTTGGTTTGAAATTATACTGATTTACATAGAAGTATAGAGGTCAGTGACACAGTAGAGGCACAGCTTTAATTCCTTGTATATCTTGAAGGAATTCTAATAAATTGCCTCAATATTAGAGATTATGCAAAAGTTTTGCAGTGTAAACTATGGCCACTGTTTGATATTTTAAATCTTTGTAAAGCAAACTAGTAATCTTTGTAAAGCAGACTAGTAATGAGTGTTGATCATATTTTGGCTTGGAAGACATGCCTTTAGGAAAAGTTTACCTTTCTTTTTGCTTTCTTAAGTTTCAGTTAATTATTTTGTTTGTAAATTTGTTATGCTGTCAATTTTTGACAATGCTTTTACTACAGCAGAGTGAAGAAAATAATGGAGGATTCTTTTTGATAAATACTGATAATTGTACTTTCTTTGAATTTTTACAAATTTAACATATAATTCATATACAATAAAATTCATCTTTTCAAAGAATATATTAGTATATTCATAATATTGTGGAACCATCACTGCCATCTAATTCCAGAACACCTTTATTACCCAAAAAGTAATCTACTCTGTAACTGTCAAGTTCATTTTCCTTTTTAGCAGGAACCTTTCCATTAGCAATCATCCATTTTTCTTTCAGTATAGATTTTTTTACTCTGGAAATTTCATCTAACTAGAGTGTATAATTTGTGGCCTTTTGTGATTAGCTTTTTTTTACTTAGTACAATGCCTTAAAGATTTTTTTCACATTGTTGAATGTATCAGTACTATCAGAGACCTGCCAGAGGACTACTGCTCTCCTGCTCCGTGGTATGACCATAGAATTAACACTGACAAGATATTTTAGTTGCAAGGGGCACCTTGATGGTCAAAGTGCATTAAAGACTAAGACCATGAATCATGGTGTCTTTAGCCTTTGTTAGGTGCATAGCTTGATTGACGATTGTGCTGGTGAGCTGTAGGAAGTGGTGGGAGTGAACTGCTGATTTGGTCAAGGTTGAAGAATCGAGGGACAATGGATTTTTGAAAAGCACACAGGAACAAATTAATAACCTGATTGTCTACTAACCAAGACTACTGAGCTAGGAGGAATTTGTACAAATCAAGTCTTCAGCTGCCATGTTATCTTGCTTTGAGGTGCCAGAACTTCACAGACTGTTTGCTAGTCTCAGCTTTGGGCATTGGCTTAAAGATTTACCTGTCCTTATGCCAGCTGTGGGTCTCACCACAAGTCATGTAGGCCTAGAACAGACTCTCAATTTATTTCTGTGCCGGTTAATTAATATTCAATACTGTCTTCTGTGTACTGTGTCAAGCTGGTCCTCAGCAAGTCCTTTATTCCTTTTTATGACCAAATATTCTTCTATTGTTTGGATATATCAAAGCTTATTTATCTTTTCACCTGTTGATGGACATTTGAGTTGTTGCCACCTTTAAGTTATTATGAATAATTCTTGTATGAAAATCTGTATGAAAGTTTAGTGTGGATATTTTTGGTTCTCTTGGTTAAATCCTTAAAATAACTATTATTGGGTCACACGTTTTTAAACTTTTAATCCATGCCTACTTTGTAGCATTGTGTCTGCTACTGAGTAGATGCTCCATAATAATGTCTTGAATGAATTCAATTGTATAACTGGGGTAAGATGCAGTATTTACTCCTTTTTCTTTATGATTAAGGATTTTTGAAATCAGCTTGATCATCTAGCTATCACAAAATCATCGTTTAAAATAGTTATGTTAATCTAGAAAAGAAGTGTTTCATTTTCTGAAAGTTTTTTCTCCATTATACATTTATTTTATTAGTATATATTAATGTTACAAAATATTACATTTCACTATGGTATGCATGGCGATAACCATCCTGACTAGGCTGAAATGATGTTTCATTTCCACATTTGAGATGTGGTTCCATTTGCATTTCTCTGATGGATAAAGACATTGAACTTTTTTTGTAATTATTGGCCATTTTTATTTCTTTTAAAAAATATCTCCAGTTCATTTGCCCATTTTCATGGGATTATTTGTGGGGTTTTGGGAGTTAAGCTTTTTGAGTTGTTTATATATTTTGGTATTAATCTTCTATGGGAAGAATGGCTGGTAAAGATTTTTCTCATTCTGTTGATGGTCTCTTTAGTCTGTAGTTTCCTTTGCTGTGCAGATGCTTTTTAATCTTACAGTGAAAGGACCCGTTCACACGCATAAGACCTTGAGAATCACTACAGGAAAACGCCTTGTGATCAAGTTTCTTTTTTTTTAATTTAATTTTTAATAACTTGGAGGTAGTAATATACAACAAAACAGGATGGAATAAAGCTAGTTGAGACAGTGCAGTGAAATTGGCACAGAACATCACAGCAGGTCACCAGGACAGCAGTAATAGGGGACATTGTATATCTCATTGTCTTCACAATAGTTGTTCTTCTACTAGGTACAGCAAAATAAAAAAAAATGCACATTATAGAACACATCAACACAGTATTGAATAGAGCAACACCGTTAATCAGGACAAAGCAAAACGGTGATAAAAATATCTGCCTTCAGAGATAGTAGAAGGAAACTCCCCCCACTTGCTGTACCAAATATGGTCACCTCCTAAGAGATACCCAGATCCCTGGATCCCAATTGTTAAGGGGGGGGGTGTGGTATGTTTGATTCTAAGCCCGCGCCCTGGTAGGCAGCAGGCTGGTTGCTGGTTGGTTCAGCACCCTAAGTTCCAACATGTTGCGGATCTCAGGAAACGCTGTTGCTCCTTATTTCCCCGCCCTGGGGTGGCCGTGGCTTGCCAGACCATAGTCACTTATCAGCGCAGCAGGCTGGTTGCTGGTTGGCTCAGTGCCCTAAGTTCCAACATGGCCTGTGGTGAAGTTTCTAAGACATGGGATTGTTTCTAGATGAGAATCCACAAGTGATTCATTGATTTGCACAGTCGTTCTGAGATTGTTAAGCAGATTATTTCCATCTGTATGGAACTAAGAGTGGAGGTTGAAGTCACTATGGCAGATGCCTATGGCAACTATTTTAATAAATTGACGATCAATTGTTAAAAAAAAGATAAACTTAATTTCAAGGAAATGGTGAATTGGGTATGCATCTGCCTGGAGATGTGATATTAATTTAATTATGGGCAATGTAATTCAAACAATGTTTATTGAATGTCCACTGTGTGTAAGATGCTGTTGGATGCTGGGGATGAAAAGATATGATGTCACTAAGGTAAAACTACAACAATATCTTTCTTGAGTCTTTAAATAAAATATAAAGTAAAACAATGTAAAATTCAAAAGTATGCAGGAGATTCATTTAGAAGATGAATTTTAAGGTCATAGTCATTGGGTTCAAATTCCAACTCAGGTACTTGCTAGATCTCAGACATAGAATCAGATAGTCTTTTTATGTTTCCATTGCCTTCGTGAATGGTGATTGATCTAGTTTTAATATGAAGTGTTCCTCAAAAATTCATGTATTAAAGAAGGATTTTTTTCCCCAGCGTTCATAGGTACTAACTTCATCAGTGGGTTAATCTGTTCATAAGTTCATATCTGAATGGGCTATTAGTAAGTGTGACCCAGTTGGAGGAAGTAGGTCGTAGGGGAGTGTAGACTCAAAGAGTGTGTTGGGATGCTGGTGCCTCTCCTCTGCCCTTCCCACCCTCTCCTCCCCTCTTCTCCCCTCTCCTTCCTTGTGTCTCTACCTTCCATGAGGTGAGCAGCTTTATTCTTCCATGCCTCTCTGCCATGATGTTTCTGATTTGCCACAGGTACAAAAAAGATGGAGTCATCTGACTATCTAAATATCTGGACCCATGAGCCAAAACAAATTTTTCCTTTTCTTAGTTGTTTTTTTTCTAGATATTTTGTCACAATAATGGAAAACTAACAGAAATAATATTACCTACTTTATAGGACTTTTCTGATGATTCAACAACCTGATATATATTTAACTGGCTAGCATACACATGATATTTGATATGCTAAAACGTATGTTAGTGTTTCAAAAGTGCAAAATTGGTTTTTCAAACCTTTTCTTTACTTGTTGATTTGCCATTAGAGTGTGTATTACCTTACTGGCAAGTCCAACACACAGTTGCATGTGATGCTCTTACCAGCCTTTTCCCTCCAGGGTATATGGCTCTATCTCTGCTCTTTTTGATGCTTAGCCTGGTGGAGCTTTTTAACTAGCTTCTGACAGATGTTTTCAGTGCTGATTGCTTTCTTGGAGTCCCATAGGGGATATTACCAGAATGTTTATAATCCACATCTTCCTTAGTTCTATGGGGAATTAAAATAAACATACCATTAAAACATTCCCTGACAAAGTAGACATAAATGAAATTAGTTTTCACCCAGAAGAACACAGCTTCTATCTTTTCCTATCACATCAGTGTTTTTGCCATTCTTTTAATGATTAAGAAATGTGATAAATATGTTCATGCTTTTAGTTGATGGTTCAGACCTTAAAGAATATGAGGTAAATTGACAATGCAAAGTAGAAAATTTGAGGACTATAGAGATTTTATAAAGTTGGTAAAAACAATATTGAATAATTAATTTATTTTTTGAAGAGATTAAAACCAAATGAGACAAAACAAAGTAGAATCAATCAAAACAAAAGGATGAACATGGTACATGATTTAAAAACAAAGTACAAGGAGATCAATAATGGCTACCATAAAGCCTCTTGTTATTTTCAAAAGAATTGCCCATATTATCAGGTATAATAAAATTGAACAAAACAGTACAGAACAAAACCAATAAAAACAAAACAATGGAGACATTATAGGACTTCAAAAGAAGATATTAGTCAAACCACAATCGGTATTATAGTGTATCTTATTGTCTTCAAAGTAGTTGCCTATACCATGAGATTTGATACTATCAAACAAAACAGAATAGAATAAAGTTAGTGAAAACAAAACAATGAAATCAATACAAGGCTTCAAATCAAGCTTTAATTAATGATGGCTACCATAATATATCCTGCCATCTTTGGAATAGCTGTCCATGCCATCAAATCTGATACAGGTAGACAAACAAACAGAATAAAACCAAACTAAACAGAACAATGAAAACAATATGGGTTTCAAATTATGATGATAGATTAACAATGGCCACTGCCTTCCCTTTTTAGACAATTTTTCCTCTTTCATTTTCTCAGAATGTATTGTTAATTTTGGATCCCACTAACTCCTTTGGTTTTTAAATTAGGAAGGCAACCTGCTACTCACCTAAGTGACTCTGAACCTTTTTACTTCTGAGCATGATCTCAAGTTGTATCCATTTACCGACAAGAGCCTCAAGGTTTTCTTTCTTTATAGTTGAGTAGTTTTCCATTGTATAAAAATGTCATAGTTTTCTAACCAATCTCCAGCTGATGGGCAAGCTACTTACACCTACTTTTTTCTGGTTCCCTGTCACATTGAGCATTGTTTTCTCATCTTTTACTTTCAGTCCATAAACCCTTTGGGGTTAAATGTATTTCTTATATAAAGCATATTGATGGACCCTATGTCCTGATCCACTCTGCCTGTGTTTCTATTTGTGGGTGAATTGAGGCCATCTATATTAGTGATTATGGCCAACCTTCTCTGCCTCATCTCTGCCATGCTATATTTCTGCTGATAATTGCCTGCTTTTCCCCTTTATTCCACTGTCTGCCCTGTTCAGTCAGCCCCCTCTGCCACTGTTCCTGAAACCACAGTCTTCTATCTTTCTCTATAGAATATCCTTCAGTGTTTTTAAAAAAATTTTTTTAAATTTTATTTAAAGAGAAGAAAAAAACAAAACAAAACAAAACAGAATAAAGGATAGCAACAATACAGACTTCCAAGGAAAAAAGGAAAAGAACAACAACAAAAAAACCTAAGAGATTATTACTTGACAAATTACATACTGGATAGCTGACCATGTCCTCAAGTCTAGTGTAAGTAGACAAACTGGAACAGCAGGCAATCCATCCAAGCAGAGTGATGAGAATAATGTAATTTTTAAATCTTGTTACCCAATTAACAGTATCCTCTGCCTTCATTTTTTAGACAATTCCTCCCCTTTCACTCCCATGGGGTGCACTGCTTGTTTTGGGTC
>PVJX010037728.1:0-16771 GCA_004027295.1 Dolichotis patagonum
TCTGCATGTCAAAAGAGGTTTCCAGCAGAGTGAAAAGAAAACCCACAAATTGGGAAAAAATCTTCATGGACAGTGCCTCAGACAAAGGACTTTTGTCTAAAACTTATAAAGAATTAAAACAAATCAGACCCTCGAAATTCAAAGACCCAATCCAAAAATGGGCATCTGAAATGAATACACAGTTCTCCGATGAAGAAATCCAAATGGCAAATAAATACATGAAAAAAATATTCATCATCGTTAGTCATGAGAGAAATGCAAATTCAAACCACACTGAGATTCCATCTCACTCCAGAAAGAATGGCCAAGATAGAAAACGCTACCAACAACACGTGTTGGAGAGCCTTGGGGCAAAAGGAACTCTTCTACACTGTTGGTGGGAGTGTAGACTGGTGCAACCACTGTGGAGGTCAGTCTGGAGATTCCTCAAAAAGCTGGGTATGGAAGTCCCATTTGACCCAGCTATCCCACTTCTAGGCATATTCCCAGAAGAACTGAAAACATCATACCACAGTGATATATGTGCACCCATCTTTATAGCAGCACAATTTGTAATAGCCAGATCTTGGAAACAACCTAAGTGCCCATCAACTGAGGAATGGATAAAAAAGTGGCATTTTTATACAATGGAGTACTACTCAGGTATAAAGAATGATCACATCGATATATTTATAAATAAATGGACATGACTTGAGACCATTCTCTTAAGTGAAATAAACCAAACTCACAAGGGTAAATACCATATAATCTCCCTAATATGAGATTTGATAAGAGTATATAAGACTTTATGGTAAGCATGAATCCCCGTCTCATAGCTTCGAAGTCTTTCAAAGTTTTAAATCATCAGTTGGAATGGTGTTATCCTGTTTTGTTTGACTATATTATACTTGATGATATGAATAGCTGTTTTGAAGAAAGCAAAACATTATGACAGCTATTGCTGATTTAATATCATCCTTCTTAGAATGTCCTACCATCCTTTTTTTGTTCTACCACTGTTGATTCTATCTATCACATTGTGTCTTATTGGAATTTGAAGATGTGTGATAGTTCAAATAAATTTTTTCCTTTTTTATCAAAAAATGAGGTATTATAGTACCCATTGTTCATTTTCTGTTATTTGGTTCAGAAATCCCTGTAATTCTTTCACTCTATGCATGGCTTTATACTATTGTTTTATGTTTGATATTATTGTATTTGAAAGTATGCTCAACTATAGCAGAGTAAGAGATATGGTGTTAGCTACTGTTGATGTCCAGTTGACTTAATGTAAAGTACTGTGTTGCCTATGTTGTCCTGTTCTGATCTGCTCTGTACTGCCTCCTTTTGTTCTATTCTCTTTCAAATAAATAAGAAATAAATAAATAAATAATGCCCTCTGGAACAACCAGTAGATCACAGATGAAATTAAAGAAGAAATCAGTTTCTGCAAGTAAATCATAGTGGCAATACAACATACTGGAACTTATGGGATATACTGAAAGCAATCTTACAAGCGAAATTTATAGCAGTAAATACCCATATCAAGAAAACAAAGTGAGTTCAAATAAACAAATTAATATCAAACCTTAAGCCTCTAGAAAAAGATGAGCACATCAAGCCCCAAGCTTGCATGAAGGAGGAAATTATTATAAAGATCAGAGCAGAAGTTAATGAAATGGAGACTATGAAAATGACACAAAGAATCAATGAATTGAAGAGTTGGTTCTTTGAAAGATTAAATAAAATCAATGAACACTTATCAGAAAATAGGAAAGAAGATTCAAATCCCTTCAATTAGGTATAAAAGGGTGAAACCACAAGGAATCCTGCAGAAATTCAGAAGGTCATCTGTATCTACTTTGAAAATCTAATAACATAGAAAATACAGAAGAAATGGAGAGATTCCTAGATATATATGAATTACCATACCTGAATCAAGAAAATATAAAAATCCTAAGTGAACAAATATCATCCAATGAAATCGAAGATGTGATCAAAAAGCTACCTACCAAGAAAAGCCAGGGGCCTGATGGAGTCATTGCTGAAATCTACAGGACATTTAAAGAAGATATGTCAAACTCTTTAATGAAATTGAAGGGGAAGCATTATTCCCAAACTCATTCCTGGAAGCAAGCATTACCCAGATACCAATGCCAGAGAAACACTCCACTAGCAAAGGGAAATACAGGCCAATCTCCCTAATGCACATAGATGCAAAAATCCTCGGTAAAATACTGACAACCAGAATGCAGCAAGTCATCAAGAAGATTATACATCATGGCCAAGTAGAATTCATCCCAGCGATGCAGGGATTGTTCAACATATGCAAATCAATAAATGTAATGCACATGCTAACAGAGAGCCAAAAAAAGTATATGGTTAATCGCAAACGATGCAGAAAAATCTTTTGACAAAGTCCAACATCCATTCATGATAAAAACCCTAAAGAAAATTGAAATAGATTATCTTTATCTCAATCTGATAAAAGCCATCTATGACAAAACTACAGCCAACATGACAATGAATGGACAAAAACTGAAAGCTTTTAGTCTAAAATCAGGATCAAAATAAGAATGTCCACTGTCTCCACTGTTATTCAATCTAGTTCTGGAAACTTTAGCCAGAGCAGTTAGACAAGAGAGAGAAACCAAAGGAGTAAGGATAGAAAAGGAAGAAGTTAAATTATCATTATTTGCCGATGACATGATACTCCATATATAAAACTCCACCAAAGGACTTCCAGATTTAAAAACTAAATTCAGTAGCATAGCTGGCTACAAAGTCAGCAATAGCATTCCTGTATACAAATAACAAACTCACGGAGAGAGAAATTTGGGAAAATACATCTTTTATAATAGCATCCAAAAAAGTGAAGTTCTTAGGAGTCAGTCTTAACAAAGTGAGCAAAAGACCTCTATGTTGAAAACTACAGTACTCTGGAAAAGGAGAGCAAAGAGGATATTAGAAAATGGTAAGACATTCATTGCTCTCAGATGGGAAGAACCAATACTATGAAAATGGCAATACTTCCAAAATTATTATACAAATTTAATGTTATTCTGAAGAAAGTTCCAACAGAATTTGATCTCCTAGAATTAAAAATGCAATCCTAAAATTTGCTTGGAACCAGGAGAGATCTAGAATAGCAAAGGCAACTCTGGGCAACAGAAGCAAGGCAGGGAGCATCACAATCCCTGACCTGAAATTATAGTACAAGGCACTGCTATAAAAAACAGCATGGTACTGGAAAAACAAACAAACAAATTTGAGAATCAATGGAACTGATTAGAAAATGAAGAAACAACTCCAGAGAAACTTAGCTACCTTATCTTTGACAAAGGTGCCAACACATTCACTGGAAGAAAAATAGCCTCTTTAATAAATTGTGCTGGAAAAACTGGCTTTCCACATGCCAGAGATTAAAATTAGTCCCACATCTTTCAGTATGCACTGAAGTAAAATTGAAATGGATCGAAGAACCTAATATTAAAATAGAAGCATTATATATTCTAGGCAACTGAACAGGTAAAACTCTTGAAGTCATTGGTGTCGGCAAAGATTTTATTAACAAAACCTTGATCTCACAGGAACTATCACAAAGAATCAACAAATGAAATCTCATCTTTTGCACAGAAGAAAAGCCACTAACAGAATGAAGAGATAACCTATGGTGTGGGAAAAAATTTTTTTCTCTGTAATCCTTTTTATTTTTTAATTTTTAAAAAGCAAAACAGAAAAAAGGGTAGAAATAATACAGAATTTAAAAAAATAACAGTAAGAAATCAACACTAGTTAACATATTACATATTATTATCTTAGAAGTAGTTGTTTAAATTACAAAAATCTAAGCATAAAAAAAGAACAATCAAACTGTGATAGCACAAACTATTTTTTTGATGAACCATCAGAGAATTAGTAGTATGGTTATCTATCTTGCACACTTAAACATACATATGGTTATATGTGTACACCTACAAGTTGTTCTTTCCTTTTGAGCACTTTCTTTTCCTTTCATTATAACAGTATCTATTGTACATTTTGAATGTTAGTATTCTTTTAGTTTATTATTACTATTATTTATTTTTATATTAGAGAGAAAACATGATATTTACAAATGTGAGTCTGATTTATTTTACTTATGAGTAGTGTCAAGTTGCCTCCATTTACTTATGAAAGCCTCAAGATCATCCTTTTTATAGCTGAGTAATATTCCATTGTATAAAAATACTACATGGGAAAAAAATTTGCCAGCTATTCCTTAGACAATGGACTACAGTCTATATTATACAAGGAACTCAAAAAATCAGATTTCCCAAATTTAAAGACTTAATCCAAATGGGCATCTGAAACAGACACTTCTCAGATAAAGAAATAGAAATGGAAAATAAATAGATTAAAAAATACTCAACAAAATTGGTTATTTGAAAAGTGCAAATTAAAACAACACTGAGATTCTATCTCACCCTGGAAAGAATGGCTATCATCAAGAAATCAACCAGTAACAAGTGTTGTGGGGCTGTGAGGAAAAAGGAATCCTTCTCTGCTGTTGATGGGAGTGTAGACTTGTGCAACTACTGTGGAAATTAGTGTGGAGTTTCCCCAAAAAACTAGGACTAGAGGTCTCATTTGACCCAGATACCTGGGTATCTTCCAGAAAGAATTAAAAACATCATGTGATGATATATGTACTCCGTTTATAGCGGCTGAGTTTGTAATAGCCAAATCTTGGAAACAGCCCAGATGCCCATCAATGGTGAATGGATAGAGAAGATATAGTTTTTTATACAGTTGAGTACTACTCTGCCATAAAGAAGGATAAACTTGAGATATTTCTAGGTAAATGGGTGTGTCTAGAGATCATACTCTTAAGTGAAATAAATCAAGCACACATGTGTAAATACTACATTGTCTCTCTGATATTAGAAACCAAAAGCATAAATAAACACCAAAATGTATAATAGGTATTGTGAAATTGTAAGAAAATGTTCAAATGGGGAAGGGAATATGGGAAAGGGGAGGGGGAAAGAAAAAGCAGGAAAAGTTAAAAAATGAGAAAAAGAAAAATAGAAACAAATCTTTTGTAAATAGGGAGGAGAGGAAAAGTTGAAAGGAGAGCAAGAGAATGGGAAAAGAAGAGAATCAAATTCTATCACATAGAGGTACAAATTCTCTATGATGAATGTGATCATTATACACACCTAATATGTACCAATAAAAATCATACAAAAAAGAAATTAATTGGGAGGAATCTAGGGAGATTGTGAAAGAGTAAGTACATAGACATTAAAGATAAAATATACAAGATTTTTAAAGAAACTTACATAGTTTTAATTTTGCATGCATGTAGATTTATAAATCTAAGTAATTATACATATAAATAAAACATATATTTTTATTAAAATTTCTCAAAGATATCTGACTCTAACAGGTTTACACATTTACACTCACATTCTGGTTACAAGGGATGTCTATTTACTAATTGTTGTGGGGAAATAGACTGAACAGTCAAGAATTATTAAAGAGTTAACTTCATTTATTTAAGTTAACAAGTGTAAACTAACCATGAGTATCACAGACCCTTCGATGGGCTCCAAAATTTAAGTTCAAAATTTTTTTCAGTTTTATTTTTTCTACCAAGAAGCTAAACACAGCCAATATGTTCACATAGTAACATAAAAACATAGCCATGGGTGACAAAAGTAACCAATGCCTTTAACAGGACTTTGCTTTTAACTTTTACATAGGATAATGAAATAGGATGTTTTCAAATCAATCTCCTCTCCTTGTGTTCAAATATGAAGTGCTCTCCAAGACTCATGACTGAGGGCTTAGTCCCAGAAGTGACTGGGACTTCATCAATAGATTAACACATAAATGAGACTATAATTTTTTATTAACTATATTTATTGGTACATTTTAATTATTCATAATGATCACATTCATTATAGGGAATTTGTACCTGTCCATGATATGACTTGACTCTTTTTCTCCCATTCCCCTACCCTCTCTTCAACTGCTCTTCCCCTCCTTACTTACAAAATCTTTGGATGAGATTGTAATTTGATGGCATTATTAGGCGGTAAAGGAAATGTAAGAGGTGGGGGGGCCTCATTGAAGGGAGTGGGTCATGGGGTGACCTTGGGGACTATATCTTGTCACTCACTCCTTCCTCTCTGACTTCCCTGTATCACCGTTTCTTGGCTACCTAAGGTGAGCTGTTTCCCCCTGCCAGGTCATTCTGTACTGCTGTTTTCGCCTTGGAGCCGGCCAACCATCAGCTAAAATGTCTGAAACTGTGAGCTAAAATAAACCTTTTCTTCTCTAAACTCACTTTCTAGGTATTTTGTCACAGCAATGAAAAGCTAACACACCTGGGAATCAGAAAACAGAGTAGTTACTTGTGGTTACCCCTTCTTTGTAAATTGTAAGTCTTACAGAGAGGCATCATTTTTGAGTGATGATTTTTCTGATGTGTTTTGTGTTTTTCCATTTTTTTCCTTTTCACAAAAGGTGGTGGGGTGAAGGGAGTGTCTGTTTCTGGCTAGCACTGCTATTGCCTCCCAAGATTCATTGCTTGCAGCCCAGCCCTGCTTTCTGGTTTTCAGTAAATCAGCAGAATCACTCCACTACATTTTCCCTGGCAGCCAGTTTGCACAATCACATCCTAAAAGTACAGGCAGCATACAAACCATTCGTGCTGCGGTAGAATAATTATTTTTGACCAAGACCCTGCTTTCTCCAAGTTGTTCATTCTATAGAATTTTTAAATGGGTGAGAGTATAGAGACCATCTAGTTTCCTTTTTCGTTTTATTGATTTGGAGTCTGAGGTCAAGGAAGGCCCAGTGGTTTCCAAAGTGTGGCCATTATGCCAGTGGTGTTACCATCCCCACGAAACTTAATAGAAAGGCAAAGCTTCAAACCTTATTCCAAGCCTACAGAATCTGAAACATGGGGTGTGGCACCCAGAAATCTGCAGTTTAGCAATCCCTCCAGAAGGTTCTGGGTTCAATTATAGGTTCTGCCAGTTGTACAGTGTCCTATATCTGATAGCAGGAGACAAACTCAGGTTTCCTGACACTGAATTTAGCCCTCTGTGTTCCGTCATGCTCTATCTGCCCGTGTCTGAGCCTACACATGCTGCTTTTTTGTTTTGTTTTATTGCATTCTTTAGGAAGCTGGCATTTATTCATTTAGTTTTAATGAGCTCTGATCTGTTTTTTCTTTTTCTAGGCTTCCTGAGAGATTTCAGTTCAAGGGCTACTACCTAATTATATTAATTTCATGTCTGGAGATCTTAACAATTTCTTCACATTGAAGTATAAATTTGACCACAAATCCTAGTCCTGAGCAGAGACATACAGTTAGTTCTCCTTGTTCATAGATTTTTCTTTGATTTTCAAGCAAAGTTCAGCAACTGAGCAGATGTGTTTCTTTTATTCTTCTAGGTAGATGAGAATGGTTGATGTCCTTTCATAAGCAATTTTCTTTTTCTAGTGACAGTTTTCATTCTGCTCTGACAAAGCCACACATCAGGATTACACCTTTCAACTCCACTCTCAAAGCACCAGTTTTGGTGCCACGCCCCTTGTTGAAAGCCTGTGGCCCTCAGAAACTTCTGAGGCTCTCTTTTTGCTTCATCAGAGCCCAGGCAAGACAGACAATTTATCTGATCATCCTCTATTGTCCATCAGTGACAGACTCCATGCGACAAGCTTCCAACAGGCACCCATCTTTTAATCTCTCTTGTTTCCTTCTGTGTTTCCTTTGGGCTTCCATTCTCTGGCCAGAAGCTTGTCAGGGTCCTAAGGTCCTGGCAGGAAACTGTGGTCTTTATAGCTTTTTTCTTCCATGAAAGGAATTAGAACAAAGTGGAAACTTTTGAGCTCAACTACCCCCTGCTTGATGTAAGGCTCAACTTAGGACCAGGAAACTCCCAGGATTTTGTAAATGATGTTTTCTTTTCTTATTCTCCTCCTCCTCCTCAGGGGAACTCTTCAATCAGAACTTTCCAGGAGGCCTGACCATGGTCACATCCAATCTGGGGGACTCTCAGGAGGCTGAGGGACTCCAGAGCTGAACTCTGGACTGCAGTGTACTTCAGCAGGGACCTCAACCAAAACACAAACCCACCCCATGGGACCCGAGGGCCAGGAGTTGGCCTGATCACCCAAGGGACTCTTGGGTACAGCTCATCCTGAGCACTGACTGAAATTTCATAAGTTTCAGGGGGAGAGAAGTAAAGATTTCAGGCAATTTCTGCTAGATAGGTTGATTTATGACTTTTGTCTACTAGAAGTTAGATTTTTCAGTGATAAATAAAATGATAAATATTAATACTCATTTGGTGCCTTTAGGCTTGGGCTTTAAAGCATCCATCTTTGTATGGTAATTGTATTTACATGATTTATTTGTCGAGTCCTTTTTGATATATAAAGAATAACAAAGACAATAATGCTGATATTAACTACTATCTTGGAGTATAAGTTGTAGGTCAGTAGTGGTGAACCTACAATACGTATGCCACAGCTGGCCGTTTGTGTCATTGAAACCTCTGAAGGATTTGCCATCACTGCCATAGGTTCTCTTAGGCACTTTATAGATATTGCAATTAATCCTTGTATCTGGCTGCAAGGTAAATATAACTCTTATCCTCCTTGTCTAGGTCAGGATATAGATAGTAGTATTCAGCAATTACCAAAATACTTCCTAAATGAAGAAATTTAGTGTCAGATCTGTGTGTGTGTGTGTGTGTGTGTGATTTGATGGAAAGGTCAAACGTAGTGGCTCTGAAGCCAAACAGCTGAATTAAAATTCCAGTTCCACCATAAGACCCAGTTATACCCTGTATCTCAATTTCTCTGTCTGTAACATAGGCATAATTGTCATATCTATGCCATAAGTTTGATATAAAGATTTAAGAATTTGTATACATCAAGTATTTGAAACACTACTTGGCATAAAATAATCTGTTACATGAATGTTGGCTATTAACAAAACTGAAAAAACAGCACTTTCATATTATTTGCCAAATGAACAAATCCTTTACAGTAGCTTTTCCTAACGTCTAATACTCACTTTCTTACTTTTTTCAGTGTTTGGTAATAAAATAAGAAAGAAAAGTCCAGGAGGGGATATGTGATCTTTTCTTAGAAAACATAATTTATCACTCTTCTTTCTGTCTCTCCTGCCCCTTTTCAGAGTGCCCGACACCTTTGTAACTCAGGTGGCTGCAAATCACACAGCAGCCAGTGCTGAATCCTATTTGCAGTACAAAGAGAATGGCAGGAAGGAATGGGTTTAATTAGTAAGAGGTGTTCCAGGTAATGCCTTTACAAAAGAGCTAACCGTGCTGTGTTAAAGGGAAGAAATATGATGAAAGCTACCATTACCAGAGCTGGGATGATGAATGTATTTCCTTAGGTTTTGCTTCCAGTATAACATCCACTTAGATGTCCCAGCTCCAATTTCAGGGGTAGTTAAAAACTGAGCTTTCTGACTAGGAAACCACAAAATGAAGCAGGAGCCTTGAAGCTTATGCCACCAGATGTAAAACCTCTCTGGCAATTAATATGCCACCTTGGGGAAGATGAAAGTGAAAAATAGGGGCTTATCTTCCAGAGCTGTGTGTGAACAGACACTGAATCCGCTAATCACAAATGCAGCAAGAGATTTCTAAGCTTACACCTGGAAAGGAAGCACTGTGAGGGCACAATATCATCTCAGACAGGGAGATAGGAATAGCTGAACAGAAGCAGGGATGGCCTAGTACAGCTGGGACTTGGCTAGGCTAAAGGGAAGGCAAACACAAGCAAAGCAATCCTAAGTGTCAGTCTGAAAGTTAGCATGGTCTGCGATAGTATTGGATGTTGAATGTCTCTGTAGCAGTAGCCTCTAAGTCTTTGAAATCTTTCATATTATTCTTTACAACCTCTACATATATCCTGGGCCCTACCCAAGGGCTGATAGAAGGGACAGAAAATCTTCTCCAACAAGTTATTAAAGAGTCCAAAGAGACTGGTTGGAGATGGGCCTCAGAGTTATATGATTTAAGTGGAATTTTGTTTCTTCTTGATTCACATATCTTAACCAGAAGTCAGTGGGCATCTTAGAATTACTAGATATTACAGAAGAAATTTCTGAACTATACTTAGGTTGTTACTAGCTACTAAATTTGTGGTTATTAGTAAGCTGTATATATTGTTCTGGATTTGATTATCTTGGTGTTTAGGAAAAGTTTTTCATCATACTCTGAGCATTCTAGGATTAGAATAATACTAGGGATTTTGATGGTGTATGATATTCAAGATGATGTGTAAACTGAGAAAACCTGATTATTCATTCAATAAATATTTAAAGAGCATATGTTTCAGGTGGGGAGATGATACCAACCAAGTCAGCCCTTTCAAGCTAGAGTTGAAAACCTGGCTTGTGTGGTAACTACACGTGTGTCACAATATGACGCAGTAAGTTTTGTAGTGAAAGTGTTGGGAGCCTGAGGAGATGGTTAGCACCCACTTATCCACCTGCCCTTCCACATTTCTTTGTTCTCTTGCACCCAGTAGGGTTGCGTGATTAATGTTCACTAGTTGCAAGAGAGTGGAACTGATGTGTCACTTTCACTCATGGTAGACTTCTCCATGCTTACTCATTCTTTGCCTTTGTGACTTTGGGGACAGCATATTCCAGAGAAGATGGCTGTACAGTTGAGAAGGGCTGCCTGGTTTGTCCCAGACTGCAATGTGAGAAATCAGCTTTAAGTGTCAATGTCGTAAAAGACAAAGAAAGAATGTGACAATGTTCTAGATTAAAGGAAGCTAAAGAGGCGTGACAGCTAAAGGCAACATCTGCCCCTAGATCATGTTACAAAATTGTAAAATGGATGTCAGATTAGATTTTAAAAAGTGTTGTATAAGTGTCAACTTGTGAAAATGACACTTGTAGTATTGCTATGTAGAAGACCTTTCTAGACTCTGGAAATATCTGTGGAAGTGTTTAGGGGCAAAGGGCCATAGTGAATGTAATTGTGCTCAAATACTGAAGGAAATAAGGTACAATGTTAACAATAAAGTAAATTTGGATGTTTCTTGTACTATTTTTAGTTTTATAATTTTTTCTAAGTATGCAGTTATTTCCAAATTAAATGTTAAGAAATAAAATGTTACAGTGTTAAATTACTAAGATTTTGGAGTTTATTATTGCCACAGGACAGTATAGTACTCTCTTGACTAGGAGAGATGGCATTAGGAGCACATTTCAGAGTAAATAAGTTTCACTTAACTGAATTTTCTAAGAGTCTCTAGAAGAAAATGGTTTGAAAATGAGTAAGAAGCTCCCCAAGTAAAGGGGAAGCAGTATTCCACATGGTGAAACTGAGATTTTAAAGGTTTAGAAGTGAGAGACTGCAGTGCAATAACAGAATATGAAGAAATCAGTGTGGCCACAGAGTTTGATGAGGGAAGAGGTGTGAGACAAAGCTGGAGATGGAGCCAGGGCCAGGGCCTCAGGGCCCACGTTAAGGTGTTTGGACTTTATACTAAGGGCAGTGGAAAGCCAGGGAAAGTTTTGAGTAAGAGTAGCATAAGATTTGCATTTTTAGAAGATTATTCCAGCTACAGAACAGACTGGAAAAGATGATTGTATTAGGGAAAGGCCAAAGGTGTGGTGGCCATAGGGATGGAAAAGTGTATAAGATTTGAGAAACCAGGCATGGTTGCCTGTAATCCCAGCACTTAGGAAGTTGAGGCAGGAGGGCAGCCGTGAGTTTGACGTCAGCCTGGGCTACTAGTGAGTTGACGGCCATCCTGAGCTGCATAGTGAGACCTTGTCTCAGGAAAAAAAAGTTTTTTGAGAGCTAAGTGGGAAATGTAGCCCTTTGTTATAAGTGATGATGGGCGATAAATGGAAGGAACAAATCATAACTTTTCAGTTTTGGCTGGGGGAACAGGGTACATGGTGCCAATATTCTTTGAACTAAGATATCCAGGAAAGGAGACAGGTATGTTGAGGAAAAACAGTGATTTATTTAGCTTTGGACATTTCAATTGGGACATCGAATGGAGAACTGTTCTAGAGACAGGTAGATGACTGGCTGTTTCAGGAAGCCTGTGAAAGAGGCCAAGGCTACAGATAGAAATGAAGGAGCTCTTAACACCCTTCACGAGGGGGTGAGGTCAGCAGAGAGAGTGCAGAATAGAGAAAACGCTCAGGGCAGACCCCAAAGTGACACTTGGGCATAACTGCATAGAGGATTTTCTGAGCAGTCTGCGCTTCAGTGTGGTATTGGCAGCACCTGCCGCTTTGGGGATGCAGTTTTTCCAATTGAAAATACATCTTACCTCACTGGGATGGAAAAGCTCTGTTAAATTGATACTTACACAAGGCTTAGATTAGATTTAGAAGCTTCAAAATCACATATGCTCACATTTAGAAGGGGTTTCTACACTGTCTAATGATTACAGTATTTTCTACAATTACTGGGTAATATGCTTAGATCCCAATATACAAATGGTGTCATACGATTAAGAAGTATAAAATGTTTTAGCTCTTTTTTTTCCTCAGGGATTTGGCCTACAAGTTGGGAATGAGATGCTAAGATTTTGGCCAAGTATAATTTCCAAGTTAATTATCCAGATGTCAAAACACATTACATATACCTATTAATATTTTTTCCAGGTTTTAATCTCAGTTTATTGTGTGATTCGATCAGCCAGTGCACTTCTTTTCATTGGCAGGGTTTGTTGGAGGCTATGTAGAAACACAAATTCTCAGTTAACTGACCACTGCCCTTCCGCTCCCATTCATGCTTTAGAACCCTAGAATAGTTATTAATTCTTCCCACAGACAAGCTGTCAGCATTCTGTCAGCAATGTCCTTTGCTTGTGTTTGTGACCCTGAACTGTGACACTGTGAGGATCAAGATGGGGTCTGAAGCATTCACTGTGAGCAAGGCTCAGAATATGCTCAAATTTAGGGTTTGCTAGAGAATATTAGTGAGACTAAATTGTGGGTGTTACTCCTTTGTGGACCTGTCATTGGCTGTCTTGTGAATACAGACTTATTCTTTACTCATAGTTGGCCTCCTTTTATGCTACTCTGAGCTTCCAGAGTTGGCTGTAGACCATAAATCCTCTCTTCTCTGTCAGCACCTCCCTTTTATACCTTCACCACTCTGTAGAGACTGGATTTGGGCACAAGAGTAATTTGGCCTTGCTAGCCATTTATTGGGTTTTGCCTCACCAGACACAGGTGGCTAGTCATCTTCTATAAAACTAATACACAGCAGACGTAATTAATGATGATGATGGTGATAATATAATGACAATTGCACTAGACACCTTCTGTTAGTATTGTATCCTGTGGGGACTGCTGTCTGGCTTCATTTGGCTCAATGGCTTTGTACTAGTACTTGAAAGGTGATAGTGTGTCTGTGTGTGTGTCTGTGTGTGTGAGTGAGTGTGTGTTGTGGAGATGAATTTCCAGGTAACCCAGCAGACTTGATGGGCTGATACTGGTCCAATGGCTGGAAATTAATACTTCATGAGAAGGTAGGAAGGCAGGAGCAAAAGAAAGAAGGGGATATTATAAGAATTGAGATATTTGTAAACACTGAGTCTCCAGGAATAATGGTGGTAGTTTTGACTTTCTAAACCATTTAATCCCCAAGACAACACCCAAGGTAAGTATTGTCCTCATTTGCAGAGTGAGAAGACTGAAGCCCAGAGAGATTAAGTAACTTGCCTAAGATCACATACAGAGCTAGAATTCAATCACAGGTCTGTGTGATGGAAACTCAGCCTACTAGGCCTCTAGGTCCACAATTCCCCCAATCCATCCACTAGACCCAGCAATTCTAAATAGTTGGATCACATAGCAAACCCCGAAGGGATATTTAACTCCATGTTTTTCTTCCTAAAACCAGAAATTCTAGAACACAGAGCCCCATGTGAGCACTTTGAGACCACTGAGCAGTTTAAGGTGGAGTGTGACATGTCAGATTTGCCTGTGGTAGACAGACCCTTTTATAATCACTATACAGCTCCTCGTGGTATAGCAGTAGCCCATTTCCTTTCAGAATGTTCTGTTTTTCTTGGAAATATTTAGCATGGCTCTATTTGAATTGCTGAAGTTACAGCATCTGGTATTTTGTGTGCCATTTTCTCTGAAATTTTAGAAAAATGTCTATTGTTGTTTTCCCTGAAGCATCTCTGTCTCTTTCTTTCCCACCCTTCTCCCCCTTTTAATTTTAAATCATTTCTTTGGCACAGTATTCTCTCTTTAGACTGTGTCTGCCTTGATGGAATTCAGGTTTCAGAAGCATCTGCCTGGTTCCAGAGGAATTTTGAGGACTTTTAAATTTATCTGCCAGTCCCTTCAAGCAATGGGCCACCCTTTCAATAATTAAAGGGCAAATCTCTGCAGCTACTAATAACTTGCCTTTCCTTGCCTTTTTTTCACATTGGTTCCAGCATTTTTGGTTAACATTTTTGCTGGATAAATTGGAAAATAAACCCTCCATGGGTGACCAGGCAAAATTTATTAATCATATAACCCTAGCAGACAGCATAGCCCTAATACAAATATTTGTACTTCTGTCACTAGCACTCATCTCATCCCTGCCAAGTAGTGACAGATTTTAAAGACAATCACATTAAGTATTAATCAGGCTTGAAAGATGCAGCCACGCAGAGGCATACTAATGAGTATGCATTTGCTGCTTGCTTTTTGCACAAACAGTATTCTGAGCCATTGATACTGTTCTTTTCTTCATAAAATATCACTTTCAGCTGCCTAAAAATGTAAAGTGGCTTTGACCAGCTGGATGACCTTGAGCCAGTGACATAGCTGCTACTGGATTGTGACTATGCTCTCTACAACACTCATGTTCCTTGCTCTAACATCTGTCTCACACTGAGTGTGAACAAGGACTCGACGTTCAGTGTGAGAGTTAGTAAGAACTCTTGGGGATTAGAAAAGGGATCCTGTAGAAATTAGCATAGAGTCAAGAATGCTTGGGCTGTGCCAGGGAGAAAGGAGAGGAATATCATAGAAAAGGGACCTACATAATGGGGGGTAAGTGGGGCTGCCCATAGCTGCCTGGCTTGGTTGGAGAATAGCAAATGATAACATTTGCTAAGTCCAGTGGGGCTGGAAAAGTAATTTACATTGTTTTAATGAAAGTTTCTATTGGCTTCTCAAAGACAGAAAGGATCTAGGAGGGCAAAGTAGCCCATCTGTGCAGTCTGGAGAGTCATTAGAAAGGGAATTAGATGGAAACAGGCTATGCATGAGTAATCCTGGGATGATAGGTCTCATGGTGCTCAGAGGACATAGAGAGTAAGGATCAGCCTCACTACAGCTCCTCCCTGAGTTCCTTAGTCCTTACTCACCAGAGGGACCCTAGAGGCTCTAGAGCTGTATGAGTTCCTGCATATTAATGTTGAAGAAGGAATAGAGTCACCAGAAAGAAAAGTGGGATGGTCACCCAGTGCCACATGGGGCGTAAGTCAGCTGGGGTCAGCTTTTAAACTCTTTTTCAGAAACATGAATTTATCTGGGGTTTTTTTTGTGTGTGTATGTGATATATCCAGACTTAAGAGAACTTATTCACTCTGACAAAACATTTGTGAGATTGATATATAAGTGCAAAAAATCTCAATTTTTACCTATGTGATTTTGCATATATTTCTGTTGGTTTGTGTTTGTGTGTGCAGCATCTCAGCCTGTCTCTTTGGGACCTGAAACTCTCAGACCCATAGAGTGGCCTGGGCTGTTTGGATCGAAAGTCTGCACAGACCTGCATCTTGGCGCAACTCTTTGGGACTGGGAACTGCCTGGAGATCGGCATCTGGGCCAGGTCTGTTTGGGCCCGTAGCCCCACACTTCACCCCAAGGAAGTCTCCCAGAAAGCAGCATCTCAGGCTGTCTCTTTGGGACCCGAAAGTATCGGACCCGTAGAGTGGCCTGGGCTGTTTGGATCAAAAGTCTGCGCAGACCTGCATCTCGGCGTGACTCTTTGGGACTGGTAAGCATGCCCTTCATCTGGAGGGAACTGCCTGGAGATCGGCATCTGGGACAGGTCTGTTTGGGTCCGTAGCCCTGCCCTTCACCCCCAGGAAGTCCCCCAGAAAGCAGCATCTCGGCCTGTCTCTTTGGGACCCGAAACTCTCGGACCCGCAGAGTGACCCAGGCTGTTTGGATTGGGAATATTGTGGAGACTGGCATCTTGGCCAGGTCTGTTTGGGACCGGGAACTTTTCAGAAACCAACATTCTGACCTGACTCTTTGGGACCTGTAGGCCCTTCACTCGCAGGAAACCTCCTGGAGACCTGCCTGGGACAAGGCACGGAGGCCTGGCCTGCCTGAGATTCCACAGGCTCTGGGGTGGCCACACCCAGCATTCGCCTTACAACTTAGGGAGCCAGGAGCCCACAGAGGGGAGTTAGGACACTGTGAGGAAGCCAAGAGCCTGTGGGGGAGCCACTGCCCCTACAGGAACTGAGGGTGTAACAGGTAATTTGCCACATAAGCAGGGAAACCTTTGGAACACCACTCAAAGTAAGGAAATATAGAAAAATGACAAAAGGAAAGACCAAAAGGTAGGCTCAAAGCCCTAGCCCTCCCCAAGAAAGCTTAGAAGCTGTGTACATAGAAGAAAAAAGAAGCCATACACCTGACATATCTGAAATGATATCAAATGAAATAAATATGCAAATAGGGAAAGCTATGGAGAAATTCAAACCAGAAATACTTGCCCAGGTAAAAGAAGAATTGATAAAAACAGTGAAAGAA